>WNWU01000013.1:21122292-21140037 GCA_012654045.1 Ptyas mucosa
AATTATGGATATGGGCACGCGTGCGTGTGACCACACCACGCTCCCCCCGCTTTTGGCATGCGATGGCAAAAAGGTTAGCCATCACTGCCATAGTCTCTTGAGACTGAAGGATGCCAATGCCATACTGGAGGTCACGTGATCCCCTTTTGTGATCTTCTGACAAGCAAAGTCAAGGGGGAAGCCAGATTCATTTAACAACCATGTGACTATCTTAACAACTGTGGCAAGAAAGGTCATAAAATGGGGCAAAACACATTTAACAAATGTCTCACTTAGCCTTATAAACTTTGGGCTCGAATGTGGTTGTAAGTCAAGGACAACCGGTATCTAGTTATGCATAGCCGATATCACTTCATGAACACTGGTATCTGGGACTTGGTTCTCCCACTGAGAGGAATGCCAGTTCCCTCAGACAATACAGGTAATTTTTGACGTACGACCACAAGAGGCACTATAAAATTTATTATTAAGTGATGTGTCATTAAATGAGACACCATGTGGTCCCACTGGATTTTAGAACCTTTTTTGCTGTGGTCCTTAAGTGAGACATCACATGACCATGACCTGGGATCCTTCCTGCTGGCTTCCCCATTGACTTTGCTTTGTTGGGAAGGTCACAAATGGCAATTAAATGACCCTGAGATCCTGCAACATTTATAAGTGTGAGGACTGGTCATAGGTCACTTTTTTCAGGGCTGTTATAGCAACACAATAGCATTTAGACTTATATACCACTTCACAGTGCTTTACAACCCTAAGTGGTTTACAGAGTCAGCACATTGCCCCCAACAATCTAGGTCCTCATTTTACCAACATCAGAAAGGATGGAAGGCTGAGTCAACCTTGAGCCGGTCAGAATCGAACTCCTAGCAGTGAACAGATTTAGCCAGCAATACTGTATTCTAACCACTGCGCCACCATGGCTCTTAACTTTATACTTGCAACTTATAACTTTGAATGGCTGTAAATTGAGGACTACCTGTAAACAGATTTAGAAGAGAATAGAATAACAGAGTTGGAAGGGACCTTGGAGGTCTTCTAGTCCAACCCCCTACTTAGGCAGGAAACCCTACACCACTTCAGACAAATGGTTATTCAACATCTTCTTTAAAACTTCCAGTGTTGGAGCACTCACAACTTCTGGAGGCAAGTTGTTCCACTGATTAATTGTTCTAACTGTCAAGAAATGTCTCCTTAGTTCTACTGTAGGTTGCTTCTCTCCTTGATAAGTTTCCACCCATTGCTTTTGTCTGCTCTCAGGGGCTTTGGAGAATAGCTTGACTCCCTATTCTTTGTGGCAGCCCCTGAGATAGTGGAAGACTGCTATGATGTCTCCCCTAATCTTTCTTTTCATTAAAATAGACATACCCAGTTCCTGAAACCAATTAAAGTACCCTTCTTTTACAAAAGAGACTACCATCATTCTTATATTTGTGTGGGGTTTTGGCTATCTCACTTGAAAGTAGGGAAGTCAGTGGAACCCTTGTGTTGCAACCTTAACCTTCCTTCCAATTAATATGATTTAATAATAGCTCTTTAATTCTTGTTTCTAGGATGGAGCATTCGCTTTCTACTAGCAACAGCAATAGCACTTAGATTTATATATGGCTTCACAGTGCAAAGTCACTGGGGAAGCCAGATTCACTTAACAACCATGTTACTAATTTAACAACCGCAGTGGTTCACTTAACAACAGTGGCAAGAAAGGTCGTAAAAGGGGGCAGAACTGATTTAACAGCTGTCTTGCTTAGCAGTGGAAATTTTGGGCTCCATTATGGCCATAAGGTGAGGACTATCCATACATGTATCACTGGAGCAATTAACAAAATTGGGCTGTGTTGTATTGTATTTATCCCTTTTCAAATGCTAGTAGAGAACTGCAATTAAGCTCCAAGGAACTTTTTAACAATGGTGAAAGAATTGAGGGGAGAAAAATTGCCAAAAACTCACTTTTTCCGTCTTTGCCTTTCCTTTAACCGAGAGTGATAGATATCTACGACTGCAATCTTCAAAGCTGCGAAAAGTTCAAGGGGGAGTGGTGGAAGAGAGAATGAAAAGAATAAAAATCCTTTATGTGGGGTTTATGCAGTGATGGGGCGAAGCAGGACGGCAATACTGACAGGATTACAACACTGATCTTCCATATCATCACAGCGATTGCTTGTTTTCTTGATAGTGAAGAACTCAAGAACTAACAAAACAAAGCAGCCCGAATCCTGCTTTGAAAAGAATCTCTTCCCAAGCACGGCCATCATCTGAGACTCCGTGCCTACATAGGTTCTTCTGGGTCCTTGGTGCTCTCTGAGCTTGGCTCATTCCTTGCCGACATTTCATGACCCAACTATGTATCGCCACATCAGCACTGATGATGTTACCTAGTTGGGTGACAAAATGTCTGCAAGAAAACAACCAAGCTCAGAGAGCGCCAAAGGACCTCACCGTTCAACCCTGAGCTACAAATATTCTCTTCTACTGATAGCCTCAATCATTGGGCCAGCAGAGATAACCTGCTACGGATCCCATTGGTCAAAGGACTCCAAATGCCAGGAGTCAGAAGAAGAACTTTCTCTGCTGCAGCATTGCCATTTGGAACAAGGTAAGATCTGCCCCCAACCTCCTATCCTAAAGTCCTGGCTTTGCAAATTGGTCTGGGGACCCAATGGGGAAGTTTGACTCTGGAGATGGCTGCTCGATTGACAGCAGGCTCCACCTTCCCCCCACCCACCCCCTTGCTCCCTGCTCCCCAGTCACCCATCTTTTTTTACTAGTTGTATCTGTGAAGGGAAAATAATAGGGGGCCTCTTCTAGCACAATAAAAATTTGGGGAGGCCTGAGATGGGTTTAATATTGACATTAAATGCCTGATGTAAGTATAAAGGAAAATTTGTAATTGGCATATGCATCTGATGGAATGGTAGCCGACATGGACACCGTAATCCCCTATATGCCGAAATGAGCGGGGCTGAGGCTGCGGGAAAAAGAGGAAGTGTATGCTTAAAATACATGTAAAAATAATCATGTTGTAACAGTGAGGTTAAAGGAATGAAAAACTGCCTCTGTTGCTATGCCATGTGCTTTGCGGTTTTAAGGTATATAATGAAATGTTGAATAATGGGAAGTTGTCAATTGGCCTCAAGCTGTCCCTTTTGACTGCTTGTCCAATTGACCCTCATTGCAATGTGATCAGGGGTGAAATCCAGCAGGTTCTGGAGAACCGGTAGCAGAAATTTTGAGCAGTTTGGAGAACTGGCCCCAGAGTGGGGTGGGAATGGAGATTTTGCAATATCCTTCTCCTGCCACACCCACCAAGCCACACCACGCCCACCAAGCCACGCCCACAGAACCGGTAGTAAAAAAATCTGATTTCACCATTGAATGTGATGTAAGTGCCTTAAGAACAAAGACTTTATGTTTGCTATGCTTTCAATTCTAATAAACCTCTGAATCCTAAATTAGACTTTTGTGGTATGCTGTCTGTTCATTTGTTACTAAGTGCAACTATGCTCATAATCAGCTAATAATAATTTTTCCCCTGACAGATCGATGTATTTTCTTCGTTTTCTTTTCTCCTTGTTTGTTTTATTGTTCTATTATTTTACTTTCATTTTGTTTAAACTTCCTTTTTGTTTTTTTTTTTTGTGATGGGCCACCTAGAGTAGCTGGATGGTGAGATAGACAGCCAATAAATGTAATAATAATAATAATAATAATAATAATAATAATACAGGTAGTCCTCCACTTACAACTGTTCACTTAATGACCATTCAAAGTTACTTTGACGTACGATTTTCATGCTTACGATCAAAATTCAGATGCTTGGCAACTCACTTATATTTATGACGGTTGCAGTGTCCCGGGGGCATGCAATCTCCTTTTTACGACTTTCTGACAAGGGAAGTCAATGGGAAAGTCGGATTCACTTAAGAACCGTGTGGCTAATTTAACAGCTGCAGTCATTCGCTTAACAAATTTGGCAAGGAAAGTCGCAAAACGGGACGAAACTCACTTAACAAAGGTTTTGTTTAGCAACAGAAATCTTGGGCTCAGCTGTGATCGTAAGTCGAGGATTACCTGTAATACCATATGTGCTTATGGTTGGGAGCGACCAGTGAAGGGATGGTCTTCAGTTGTGACTGCCATGTGCTCATGAACAGCAGAATCCCACAGACCTTCTGACATGGCGTTGCTCATTTTAGCTCTCTATAACCAAGTTCCACATTAAAGTTTGCTTTTTATATGCAGTGAGATTTTTCTCTATCAAGCTTCTGCTTGTGTGACAGTTGCAAGGGTGCGTGGCTGTTTTTTTTATTAGAAACTGTGATTTTTATGCTTTATGAGATGAGTTTTATAATGTAATTATGCTACGAGCTGTTTTGGGAGCGCCTGCTTTGAAATATAAATAAATCATACCGAGAAATAAAACAATCCCCTGTAGTGTAAGGATGTTAACATGCTGTGGGAAACATATGTGAAACTGCTATTAAAAACAAAAAAAGTAACTAAAGTGAGATATGTATTTTCAGATAATAACTGAGAAAGAAAATGAAGCTTTTTGTGTTTTTATCATTGCTTTGCCCAGAGTCACTTGTTGAGATGGGTGTTTATAGAAATCAAATGAAATCAATCCATCAAACATTTTAAGGATGGTTGTTTCTGAGGATTTCAATATTATTGTATATCAGATGACAACTCCAGCCAAATCTCTCTGGGTCTGGAACTAAACACAGTTCAACCTGATAAATATTCGGTGGGATTACCAAGAATTATCAAGAGTTGTAATTAGACTAGCACTGATGATGTTACCTAGTTTGGTGATGAAAAGTCCGCAAGAAAATAACCAAGCGCAGAGAGCACCCCACAGTATTTAAGAGTGATTAAAAAAAGAATCCGTGAAATAATTTACTTAGCAACTATTGTACTTCTGTTCTTTGCCTATGTGGACCTGTTCATGAAGTTCATTAGGAATAAAAAAAATGACTGCAAGGAATTTTATTCCTTAGGAAGTGGAGAAAAGAGGTGGTGTTTAGGATTTCAACCATGGAAGCAAAACTCACCGTGTAAAAGATCTGAGTCATCCTCTACAAAATCTATATCTCTTAAATCCCATTCGGCATAATTGTCAAACTCCTGTGGAAAACAGATTAAAAAAAAAAGAGGAATGGCTCCTGGTTAGCTTTGAATACCTTTAAATAAACATACCCTAATTCACCAAGCTGGAAGGCAGACAAATAATTGAGCGTGGCGAGGTTCACAAACATGCTTACTCATACTTTACCAAGGCTGACTAAACATTGAACCTGTTTTTTCTGAATACGTACGCACAACTCAGTAAACATTAATTAGACCAGCTGGATTCACAAAATAGATTCAAGTAACATTTGGCGGGCTAATCTGCGGTAAAGAGCACTGCGTGCATTGATTGATTGATTGATTGATTCAATTTCTAGGGCTGCCCAATTCAACCAAGTGACTCTGGGCAGCTTGCAAACGTAAAATTTTAAAACAACTTAAAAAACACCAAAACAATAGAAACATCCATAAGATAAATATGTATAAATGTAAAACAGCAGCGGTGATGATTAATCCGCTAATAGTGAAGCCAAGTAACGGGGCCCTTCATACATTCTGAGTCCCAGGTCTGAGTACATAGCCAAGTTTTTAAAGCTTTGGAAAAGGCCAACAGGGCAGGTGTGAAATCCAGCAGGTTCTGACAGGTTCTGGAGAACCAGTAGCGGAAATTTTGAGCAGTTCGGAGAACTGGCAAATGCCACCTCTTGCTGGGCCCAGAATAGGGAGGGAATGGGGATTTTGCAGTATTCTTCCCCTGCCACGCCCACCAAACCACACCCACCAAGCCAATCCACACCCACCAAACCATGCCCACAGAACTGGTAGTAAAGTAATTTGGATTTCACCACTGCAACAGGGTTGGGGTCATTCTGATCTCTGCAGGGAGGATGGGGTGGGGTGGAATGGAATAGGAAATAGAATAGAAGTTTTTTTTTTAAATTTGATTTATATGCCGCCCTTCTCCGGAGACTCAGGGCGGCTTACAATGCGCTAAGCAATAGCCTTCATACTTTTGTATATTTTATACAAAGTCAGCTTATTGCCCCCACAAACTGGGTCCTCAATTTACCTACCTTAGAAAGGATGGAAGGCTGAGTCAACCTTGAGCCTTGGTGAGATTCGAACCTGCAATAATTGCAGGCAGCTGGTGTTAATAACAGGGTGCTTTAGACCACTGTACTATCAACTTGGCTCTTCCAAGTTGGAAGGGATCTTGTAGATCATCTAGTCCAACTCCTTCACAAGCAGAAGACCCTATACCCGTGATGGCGAACCTATGGCACGTGTGTCACAGGTGGCACGCATAGCCATATCGGTAGGCATGTGAGCTCAGCTCTGGTGCGCATGCGAATGCCGGCCAGCTGAATTCGGGCCTTCTGGGCCCACCGGAAGTTGGGAAACGGGCCGTTTCCGGCCTCTGGAGGGCCTTGGGGGAGGGGGCATTTTCGCCCTTCCCAAGCTCCTAGAAAGGCTCTGGAGCCTGGGGAGAGAGAAAAACGGGCATACTGTGCCATCACGTGCCAGGAGTGTGTGTGTGGGGGGGTGTCGCATAGAATTATGGGTGTGGGCATGCGTGCGCGCAACACCCCTCTCCCTGATGGCAAAAAGGTTAGCCATCACTGCCCTATACCATTTCTGACAAATGGCAGTCCAATCTCTTCTTGAAAGTCTCCAGTGATGAAGCTCCCACAACTTCTGAAGTTCCATGGGTTGATTGTTCTCACTGTCAGAATATTTCTCCTTATTTCTAGGTTGAATCTCTCCTTGATTGGTTTCCATCCATTATTCCTTGTCTGGCCTTCAGAAAATAGCTTGACCCCCTCCTCTGTGGCAGCCCCTCAAATATTGGAAGACGGCTATCATGTCTCCCCTGGTCCTTCCCTTCACTAGACTAGCCAGGCCCAGTTCCTGCAACCGTTCATCATATGTTTTATCCTCCAGTCCCCTCATCATCCTGGTTGCTCTTCTCTGCACTCTTTCTAGAGTCTTGACATCTTTTTTATAGTGGGTGATCAAAACTGGATGCAGTACTCTAGGTGTGGTCTTCCTAAGGCTTTATAGAGCAGTATTAGCACCTCACGTGATCTTGACTTAATCTCTCTGTTAATGCAATTTAGGATTGCATTGGATATTCCATAAAGCATTGGCTACAGCAAAAAAGTGTTCAGGAGCCTGAGTGGCGTAGGAGGCTAATGCCTCCTACAAGGCAGCATTTAACATCCAGCTGCCTGCAATTACTGTAAGTTCGAATCCCACCAGGCTCAAGGTTGACTCAGCCTTCCATCCTTTCTAAGGTGGGTAAAATGAGGGACCCGGTTTGTGGGGGCAATAAGCTGACTTTGTATAAAATATACAAAAGTATGAAGGCTATTGATTAACGCATTGTAAGCTGCCTTGAGTCTCCGGAGAAGGGCGGCATATAAATAAGAATAAAAAAAAATTAAAAAAGCCCTAATTCTCACCAGTCACTACTCTTCTGTGCCCAAAATTTTTCTTGCTAAGAAATGTTTCTAAGTTAAATAAGTTAAATTGAGTATTGTGTAAGGTTCTCACTGCGATCTGTTTGAGTTTTGTCCCATTTTATGACCTTTTGTGCCATAGCTGTTAAGCAACTCACTGCAGTTGTTAAATGAATCATGTGGTTGCTAAATGAATCTGGCTTTCCCTTTGCTTATTGGAAGGTTATAAACCAGTGGTGGCTAACCTTTTTGCCATCGCGTGCCAGGAGCGTGTGTGTGTGTGTGTGTGTGTGAAGCCCACGCGTGCCCACACCCATCATTCTATGCACCCTGCTCCTGCGCATGCACGACCCCACCCCCCCCAGCTCCTGGCATGCGATGGCACGGTGGGCCTCATAGGCCTATTTTTCTCTCTCCCCAGGCTCCAGAGCCTTTCTAGGAGCTTGGGAAGGGCGAAAACGGCCTTCCCCAGTCCCCGGAGGCCGGAAACAGCCTGTTTCCAACTTCCGGTCCCACAGGCCTTCTCCCACCCCCCCCAAGGTTTCCCGTTTCCCTACTTCCAGTGGGCTCAGAAGTCCCGAAAATCTGGCCGAATCTGCGGTCTAGCTGAGCTCGCGTGCCCACCGATACACGTGCCATAGGTTCGCCATCACGGTTATAAATGGTGACTACATGACCCCGGGACAGTGCAACCGTCATAAATACATGCCAGTGGCCAAGCTCCTGAATTTTGATCACATAACCATGGGGATGGTGCAAAGGTCATAAGCGTGAAAAGCGGCCATAAGTCACTTTTTAAAATGTCATTGTAACGTTAAATGGTCACTAAGTGAATGGTTGTAAATCAAGGATTACCTGTACACACCTTTGCATTTGGTTGTGACCATGTTTGTATTGTTGCTCTTGTCTGACTTGGAAGAGGGCTCTTCTTTTTTAACCTGCTGAAGATTTATCCTCACTACATAATGGTTAATTGTGATTTACGGTATCTCTATGTTACTTATGACATCTTTTACCATAGAATATAGAATAACAGAGTTGGAAGGGACCTTGGAGGTCTTCTAGTCCAACCCCCTACTTAGGCAGGAAACCCTACACCACTTCAGACAAATGGTTATCCAACATCTCCTTAAAAACTTCCAGTATTGGAGCATTTACAGCTTCTGGAGGCAAGTTGTTCCACTGGTTAATTGTTCTAACCATGTTGCTATAAGTTTTGAGTCAGTGATGGGGCAAGGCCTTTTTGGCTCTTACTCCCCATGGTTGAATTTTTATTTTGGGTTATTTTAATTTTCAGCTTGCTGTTACACGTGGTTTGCAACTGTCTTGAGTTTTGTAGGATTCTGTGGAATCATTTTTAATATTTGGGATTATTGTCCTGTTTTAATTAGGTTGGAATCTGCCCTGGGGGCTCCTGAAGCAGAATGTCCAAATAAACAAACATTATACGAGCAGAGGAATGTAATAAAACGAGTAGAAAATGTAAATAGGCTCCAAATTGGCCTTTAATCTTTTACTATGAGAAAAAGACTTTCTCTTTTATTAATTAGGATCAGGTTATTAAAAGTAAATAATATATTTATTGCTTGTCCAACCTTAAGCAGAATGAAATGTTAAGTCTGGTGAGGAGAGGTGAATACATACAAATTAATTTATCATTTCAGGCAGGGGTGGGCTTCAAAAATTTTAGCAAGGGGTTCTCTACCCGGTTGCTGGGTGAGTGGGGCCATGGTGAGCGTGGCCTAGTCAGCGTCCTGCATTGTGTGGGGGGGAGCTTTTTGCCCTCCCCAGACTCCGGGAGCTTTCTTTGAGCCTCCGGGAGGGCGAAAACGGCCTCCCCAGGCTCTGGAGGCCCTTCCCGAACTTCCAGTAGGCCCATTTTTTGCCCTCCCTGAGCCTCTGCATCCGCCTTGCGGTTACCTGCATCCAAAATGGCCACGCAGGGACTCCTGGGAGGGGTGGGCGGGGCCAGCCAGGAGTAGGATTTAGGGGTTCTCCGAACTGCACAGAATCTTAGCTAGAGGTTCTCCCGAACCCCTGAAAACCCCCAGCAGCCCACCCCTGATTTCAGGGCATCACAATAGCAAAAAGCTGCATAGAGGTAGCCCTCAACTTACAATCACTGATTTAACAACAACTGGAAGTTACAACAGCCTCACAAAAAATGACAACCCCTCATCAAAGTTCCAACCATCACACCACCTCTATAATCATGCGATCACAACTTGAACGTTTCACAACTAAATGAATGGTTGTTAAGTCGAGAACTACCGGTACTGTATAGAAAGGACCATAAGCTGTTGATTTTTTCTTATTCATTGAAAAAGACTTTTATACAAATAGTCCTCGACTTACAACAGTTCACTTATTGACCCGTTTGAAGTTACAACAGCACTGAAAAAGTAACGTATGACCATTTCTCACACTTATGACTGTTGCGGCATCTCCATGGTCACGTGATTTACATTTGGATGCTTGGCAACTGACTCACATTTATGACGGTTGCAGTGTTCCGGGGTCACGTGATCCACTTTTGTGACCTCCTGACAAGCAAAGTCAATGGGTAAACCAGATTCACTTAACAACCATTAGTAATTTAACAACTGCAGTGATTCATTTAACAAATATGAAAGAAAAGTCATAAAATGGGACAAAACTTAAGAGATGTCTCACTTAGCAACATAAATTTGGGGCTCAATTGTGGTCTTAAGGTGAGGACTACTTGTAATGTCCTTCAGCAGAAATCCAAGGTAATTCTCAAATGCAAACTTATTAAAAATAGCCCAGAAATACACCCTTCAGCCTTCAATCAATTGGCAATAGTTGGTCAATGATCTGAAACATTTGTATGATATTATAACAAAAATCAACATTTCTCATGGAGAAATCACAAAATAATTAGGTAAGACTGTCAGGTTTCATCAGTCAGTTCCTGAATCTGAAACAAAATTTGACAAATATAAAAGTGACATCAATACTAGTGGAAAAGTAATGAAATTTTCACAATGGTGGAATGGGCTGTGAAAATGAGAACAAAGCACAACAATTTTTTTTAAGACTTGGGATTTTTTTTAAAATATCCCATCTTTATTATTTTTATAAATAACCCAAGGCAGAAAACATATCTAACACTCCTTCCTCCTCCTGTTTTCTCCATAACAGCAATCCTGTGAGGTGAGTTTGGCTGAACGGGAGAGATTGACCCGAAGTCACCCAGCCAGCTTTCATGTCTAAAGCGGGAATAGAACTCATAATCTCCTGATGATTGGTCCAAAGTCACCCAGCTGGTTTTCATGGCTAAAGCGGGACTCAAACTCACTGTCCCCTGGTGATTGGTCCAAAGTCACCCAGCCGGTTTTCATGGGCAAGGTGGGATTACAACTCATAGTCTCCTGGTGATTGGTCCAAAGCAGGGGGGTCAAACTCAAGGCTCTGGGGCCGTATCTGGCTGGCAGGGTGCTTAGATCTGGCCCGCAAGGCCAACCTGGAAACAGCGAAGGACCAGCCCATGGTGTTTCTGCCAGCGAAAATGGAGTTAGGGAGCGCCGCAGGCCGGCCTCCTGAGCTCCGTTTTTGCTAGTAGAGGGTTGCAGGAGGCCGTCGCAACTGAAAACGGAGCTCGGGAGCCCATTTTTGCTGGGAGAGTGCTCGGGCCACCACAGGTGCTGACACGAGTGACGTCGAGCTGGCCATGCCCACCATGGCACACCCCCCCAAGGTCAAACACAACCCCGATGCGGCCCTCAATGAAACTGAGTTTGACATCCCTGGTCCAAAGTCACCCAGCCGTTTTTTTTTTTTGCTAAGGCGGGACTAGAATCGCTGTTTCCTGGTGATTGGCCCAATTACCAGACAGCTTTCATGCCTAGGACAGGATTAAAACTCACAGTATCTTAGTTTATAGTCTGGGGCCTTAATCACTAAACTAAACTGGCTTTTTATTTAAATGATCGCAAAGTGTTATACAGGTTGTCCTCATCTTACAAACACAACTGAGCCCAAAATTTACATTGTTAAGCGAGATATTTGTTAAGTGAGTTTTGCCCCATTATACGATCTTGCTTGCCATGGTTGTTAAGTGAATCACTGCAGGTCGTTAAGTTAGTAACCCGGTTGTGAAGTGAATCTGGCTTCCCCGTTGACTTTGCTGGTCAGAAGGTTTGCAAAAGGAGATCACGTGACCTTAGGACACAGCGATGGTCATAAATATGAACCAGTTGCCAAGCATCTTGGTTTTGATCACATGACCGTGGGGATGCGGCAAAGGTCGTAACTGTGAAAAATGATTAAGTCACATTTTTCAGTGCCGCTGTAACTTCGAACGGTCACTAAATGAACTGTTGTTAAGTTGAGGTCTACCTGTACGTGGAACTGGTTTTTATAAGCCTTAGTGGTGCAGTGGACTAAAGTGCTGTTAAATAGCACTTAGCTGCCAGCTACCTGCAATTACTGCGAATTCACATCTCACCAGGCTCAAGGTTGACTCAGCCTTCCATCCTTCCGAGGAAGGTAAAATGAGGACCCGGATTGTGGGGGCAATAAGCTGACTTTGTATAAAAAAGAACACCGCTTAGGGAGGGGCTGAAAGCCCTACTAAGCAGGTATATACAAAAGTATGACGGCTATTGCTTAACGCATTATAAGCCGCCCTGAGTCTCCGGAGAAGGGCGGCATATAAAATTGAACCAATAAATAATAAATAAATACAATAAATAAGCGACCTGTAGCTTGTCAAAAGAAGAGCAGCAGGAGGAGGAATCTAACGTGGGCATTTCAGTTGCCTGACTGAGGTGTGTTGCTTAGTGCAATGGTTCCTGGTCCATTCAAGTAAGCATCCAGATAAAATTATATTTATTCATAGCTAATCATAATATGGTTGTTTTATATACAGACACAGAAGTAAATTAAAAAACAGCTAAAACAGCAGTCAACTCGGAGACATTCTTACCTCAATGAAATCCGCCCTGGCTGGCATGTATCCTGCCATATCCCTAGAAAGAAGGGAATCAAAGGTAGGCCGGGGAGGATCTTCAGATGCTAAAAAAATAAATAAAATAAAATGCATTGTCACAATTTCCAAAGCTTAGTAAGAGAAAGTAAGTTCAGCAACTTTAAGATGTGTGGGCTTCAATTTCCGATGCTGGCTGGGGAATTCTGGCAGCTGAAGTCCACACATCTCAAAGCTGCCAAATTGAGAAGCAGTGATAAGACTTTTTAAACAAAGGAAAATTATTTGGTTAACCGTACGCTGGTATTTCCTATAATTTATTTACAGTTTCAATTTCGGTAGCTGCCCTCCTGCAAGCAACTCGACTTACACTTAAAAGCAAACAATATAACCAGTTAAATGACAGGAGGAAAAACAGGGAGGAAAAACCCAGCAATCTGTAGCTCAGGGGTGTCAAAATGGCGGCCCTTGGGCCATGTCATTCATTTAATGACCGCTAGGGGGAAAAAAACATAGTAAAAATGCATCTGGTCATATGGTGGTCCTTTTTATGACTGTTATGACTGATGACCATAATGGGCAGGCTCCATTATGGTCTAAGTCAGGGGTCTCCAACCTTGGCAACTTTAAGACTTGTGGACTTCAATTCCCAGAGTTCCTCACCCAGCTTTGCTGGCTGAGGAACTCTGGGAGTTGAAGTCCACAAGCCTTAAAATTGCCAAGGTTGGAGACCCCTGGTCTAAGTCAAAGGCTAGCACCTACGTGGGCTCCCCTTGAAGAGCACTCGGAGGCTCCAACTGGTCCAGAATGCGGCCGCGCGGGTGGTTATGGGCGCAACCCGTCCTGCGCGAGCTGCACTGGCTCCCAGTGGTCTTCCGGGTGCGATTCAAGGTGTTGGTCACCACCTTTAAAGTGCTCCATGCCATAGTACCCAGGTACCTTCGAGACCAACTTCTGCCACCAATAGCCTCCCACCGGCCAGTTCTCCCCCACAGAGGGTCTCCTCAGGGTGCCTTCGCCCAAGTTATGCCAGCTGGCGACACCCAGGGGGAGGGCCTTCTCTGTGGGAGCCCCAGCCCTGTGGAGTGAACTGCCCCTGGAAATGCGTAAGATCTCCGACCTCCGGGTATTTTGCTGTGCCCTCAAGACCCTGTTGTTCCGCCAGGCCGGGCTATCAATGTAATAATTTTAAATCGGGTGTTTTAAATTTTGGGGGGTTTTACACTGAGCCGAAATTATTTAATAATTTTAAATAATTTTAATTGATGTTTGTCTTGTGCTTTTAATAGCCTGTACACTGCCCTGAGTCCTTTGGCAGAAGGGCGGTATAGAAATAAAATAGTAACAACAACAACAACAACAACAACAATAATAATAATTATTATTAAAGCCTTTAATTCCCAAAATTCCAAGCCTATGTGAATTCTGGCAGTGTTCATTTCAAAATACCTA
This sequence comes from Ptyas mucosa, assembly GCA_012654045.1. Taxonomy (NCBI): domain Eukaryota; kingdom Metazoa; phylum Chordata; class Lepidosauria; order Squamata; family Colubridae; genus Ptyas; species Ptyas mucosa. The sequence continues at coordinate 21,136,222 of WNWU01000013.1, forward strand.
AAAAAATAAATAAAAAACAGGTTAGGGAGGTTGGTATTTAATGCAGCAGTGATTCTCTTTTCTTCACCAGGGACCCCCTTTAAATACCTTTTGTGGCCATGGACCACCGAGACTTAACTCAAGATTTAAATCAAGACATTTCTTCAAGCCTTTGCGGGAGCCCCCTGTGATGACACTGCAGCCTCCCAGGTATCTGTGGCAGTGGTGGGTTGCCCCCGGTTCGGACCGGTTTGTAAGAACCGGTAGTAAAACCGGCAGGAGGCTCCACCCTCTGACCCCGACGTCATCAGGAAGCTTCTGAGCATGCACCCCATTGCAAACAGGTAGTAAAGGTAAGTAGAATCCACCCGTGGTCCATGGGCCACAGGTTGAGAACCACCGTTGATGCAAATTTGTCTCTAATAAACCCCGTTGCTGTCTTTGAAAGCCTGAAGAAGAACAGGAAATATTTTCAGCTTTCTTGGTGGCTGGCGCTTACCATAAAACGGAGTGGCTAAGCTGGTTTGGTGCTTCTCCCCTGTCTGCTTCAGATGTAATAAGGAGGATGCGAAAAGGGGGTTATTGATGAAATGTTTCATGTAATGCTTTTCACACTCGTCTTTCGTCTTTGTGCTCATCTGGTTGGCTACATCTTGCCTGTAAGGGGCCAAGAAATAAGAATAGTAGCGTGCCTGCTTCATAAAATCTGTGATGACTATAAGGTAACGGTAAAGATTCCCCTCGCACATATGTGCTACTCGTTCCCAACTCTAGGGGGCAATGCTCATTTCCATTTCAAAGAGCCAGCGCTGTCCGAAGACGTCTCTGTGGACATGTGGCCGGCATGACTAAATGCCAAAGGCACACGGAACGCTGTTACCTTCCCACCAAAGGCGGTCCCTATTTTTTCTACTTGCATTTTTTAATGTGCTTTCGAACTGCTAGGTTGGCAGAAGCTGGGACAAATAAAGGGAGCTCACCCCATGACGCGGCGCTAGGGATTCAAACCGCTGAAGTGCCGAACTTTCGATCGACAAGATCAGCGCCTTAGCCACTGAGCCTTATAGTGATGACTATAGTCCCTATAGTGATGACTATAGAGATATACAAAAAGCGTTGATTCAGAAATGAAATGATTTGGAGAACTCTGGAAAGGTTGGTTTTCTTTTGGACCATGCCATGCAAGAGGTTGCACAGGCGTAATCTCAACCACAGGCTGTTGTCAACCTCTTACTTCAAATGTCCCTAAAGGCCTTGATCAAACTGTGGACCGGCATTCCAAGAATAACCCCAAATTCCCTCTGAAACCCAATAGCATCCCATTAAGGTGGAGCTGGTGCCTGGGGCAGACCAATCTAGTCTAATCAATCTGTCTTGTCTTGTTATTTTCTGTTATGGATTGCACCAGTAGAGGCTGAACCAATTTCGTTGTATACATGATGTACAATGACAATAAAGGCTATTATTATTATTAATGAAAAGAAGGACTAGGGGTGACATGACAGCAGTCTTCCAATATTTGAGGGGCTGGCACAAAGAAGCTGTGGGAGTCAACCTAGTCAACCGAGGTATGGTAGTGCAGTGGTTAAAATGCAGTATTGGTAGATGTATATTATCTGTAGCGGAGTAATGGTTCTATGGGGGATTTGTTATTATAATTGAAGTTAGATTAATTTAGTTCTTGATTGTTATATGCAATACTCCGTATTCTGCTCTGGGAAGTCGGGGTGGGTGGGGGGAGGGGGGGTTTAGGGAGGGAAGGGAGGGGGGAGGGAGGGTGGGGGGGAAGGGAGGGGGGAGGGAGGGTGATAATAATTGTTGTAAAACTTTTTCAATAAAAAAAAAATGCAGTATTGGAGGCTAACTCTGCCCATAGCCAGGAGTTTGATCCTGGCAAGTCTTCCATCCATCGGAGATTGGTAAAATGAGGACCCAAATTGTTGGGGGCAACATGCTGACTCTTTTAACCGCTTTGAGAGGGTTGTAAAACACTAGGAAGTAGTATGTAAGTCTAAGTGCTAGAGCTATTCTCCAAAGCACCTGAAGGCAGGACAAGAAACAATGGATGGAAACTAGTCAAGGTGAGAAGCAACCTAGAATTAAAGAGAAATTTCCTAACAGTTAGAATAATTAATCAGTGGAATGACTTGCATCCAGAAGTTTGGGTGGACCAACACTGGAGATTTTAAAGAAGAGACTGGACAACCATTTGTCTGAAATGGTATAGGGGTTTCCTGCCTAAGAGGGGGTTGGACTAGAAGACCTCCAAGGTCCCTTCTGACGCTGTTACTCTGTTAATCAAATAGGTCCCACATTCCTGTTGTGGGGTGAAGCGTCCAAAAACTCCAAGGTCAACAAGGAGTGATCCATCATTGACAAAAGATTGATACCATCCACCAACTCCAGAGCACATCAACACTATTCCAAGATTTAAAAAAAACAGTCTAACATGTGACTCTGACTCCATGAGACAAGCCAGAGTTAACTTGGCTGAAGTCCATGGTAGCCTTGATTTAAGACAATTGAGCCCAAAATTTTTGTTGCTAAGCAAGACAGTTAAGTGAGATTTTAGGACCTTTCTTGCCATGGTTGAAGTGAGTCCTGCAGTTGTTAAGTTAGTAACACAGTTGTTAAGTGAATCTGGCTTCCCCATTGGCTTTGCTTGTCAGAAGGTTGCAAAAGATGATCACATGACCCCAGGACACCACAACCGTCATTAAGTATGAACCAGTTGCCAAGTGTCCAAATTTTGATCACATGACCATGAAGATGCTGCAATGATCATTAAGTGTAAAAAGTAGCCATTGATCACTTTTTTCGGTGGCACTCTGTAACTCAGTCACTAAACAAATGGCTGTAAGTCAAGGACTACCTATAATACCTTTGCCTTCTCTCTTTCCCCTGGTCCCATCCTCATGACTATTCTAACTGTGCAGATAGTTCTTGATTTAGTGACCATTCAAAGTCCTGGAAAAATGGAGTTACAACCTAGTTCCAAAGTTTTGATGGTCAGCCCCCTCCCTTGCAGTCACATGACTGCATTTTAAGACAGTTTTGCAAAAAACCAGAAGTTACATTCAGTTTTTGGCAAAACTGTGCCATAGCGAACGGGTTTGCTTGATATTTGGGGACATTCATTTAACGACCTCTGCAAAAATGGTGACCAACCTCGTTTACAACCGTTGTCACATGCAACTGTAATAGCCCCATTAAGGTCATATGTCAAGGACTACCCGTATATACCCACTGACATCTGGAAGATTCCACAACTGGTTAATCCTCAGCAACTCTCACCAATTTCCAAAGCCACAATCCATCACTGCTTCCAGAAGAGCCATTTCTTCCTGAGCGGTCCAGGTAGGATCAAGGACGGGGAAATTAGAGGTCTGCAGTGAGAAGCAAGCATCAAAAGAAAATCATTTGGGACTGCAATTGTGTAGGCTGATGGAATTCCCATGAACCCCCATAGGAAGGAATTTTATTTGCATTTCCACTAAATATGCGTGACAGGATAGACACACGTGTACACACACATAGAAAGAGAGAAAAGAGAGGCGGACAGATACACAGAGAGACAGACAGAGAAAGAGACAGAGAAAGAGACACACAGATACACATACACACACACAGAGAGAGAGAGAGAGAGAGACAGAAAGAGACAAAGAGACAGACACACACACACACACACAGAAAGAGACAGATACACACACAGACACAGAGAGAGACAAAGAGAGAGACAAAGAAAGAGAGAGACAGAGAGAGAGAGAGAGAGACAGAGAGAGACAGAGACAGAGAGAGACAGAGAGAGAGACAGAGCGAGAGAGACAGAGAGAGAGA
>WNWU01000013.1:21140047-21221973 GCA_012654045.1 Ptyas mucosa
AGACAGAGAGAGAGACAGAGCGAGAGAGACAGAGAGAGAGAGAGAGAGAGACAGAGCGAGAGAGCGAGAGCGAGGGCGAGAGCGAGAGAGAGAGAGAGAGAGAGAGAGAGAGAGAGATAAGACAGGTTTATTTCCTGGCAATAACTCCTTGAATTCCGATCTCTTTCCGGCAACTATTGCCAATCTCTTTTAGGCAATCCAAATTTTGGGTTTTGTATTTGGGTTTTTATTTTTGTAAGTAGCCCCAAGTCGCCATGAATGAATTGGGCAATCATAAAAGTTTTCTTATTAAATAATAAATAAATAAATAAATAAACCAAAAGCCTAAACATAAGTTGTTATCAGATGTTGGGAGTTCTAATTGCAGAAATAGGCCACTTACCCCTACAACGATGAACTCTGGAATTCCAAACATTATAAGACAGAGAAAAAAACTTTGAATCTATTTCACACATTTTTAGATGGAGGGATTAAGCAGAGCATGTTCAGTTGTGTGACAGGCCCTTCTAGCCCAAAGATATATTTTCAAATGAAGTGCAGCGTCACAGTGACAAAAGATATCAAAAATGGAAAACACTTAAAATCATTTTAATGCCCCAGAACCTATGAGATGTCATGAGAAGTTGTGACACTTATCTACCTCACAAGGTTTTGATTCTTCATACACACACACACACACACACACACACACACACATGTGGTGTGTGTGTATATTATGCATGTATGTAAAACCTCATTTTCTCTCTCTTCACGCTTACAAACACATATACACACAGGTAATCCCTATTTAACAATTGTGCTGAATAGTGACCGTTTGCAAATATGAGAGTAATGAAGAGTAATAAAAATCATTTTACAACCAATGTCTGCATTTACTGTACCCACACCAAAAGCCTTCATTGGGAAACTGATTAAAGATCCAGTCAGTTTCAGGAAGAAGCTGTTAGCCTGGGAGACTTCTAATCAAGTAGTCCCAAGGGTGCTTTTTCAGGAGGCAACTGAACTTTCTTGTTTTTGAAGACGTTTTGCTTCTCATCCAAGAAGCTTCTTCAGCTCTGACCGGAGGGTGGGGAATGGAAGGATTTATATTCCTTGCAGACAGCTGGTCATTTGCATCTTTTTTTCAAGGACCCTCCAAAAGGATGCAGATTACCAGATGTCCGCAAGGAATATTAGTAGTTTCTACAGCATATAGAGAAAATATTATACAAAATGATATACAGATGGCATCTATCCCCCGATAGACTGGCGAAAATGTCTACAGGACAATCAGCGGCATGCTGGAAATGTGGTTTAGAAAAAGGCACATACTACCATCAATGGTGGACGTGCCCAAAAGCAGTGAAATTTTGGAAGGTCATAAAAAATGGCTGATTGAGATACTAAATGTAAAAATTGATTGGCTACCAGAGACATACTTGCTCGGATCCAAACCGGATAACATCAAGAAAGATCTATGGTATTTGGCGATTCATATTATCACAGCGGCGAGATTGACCTATGCGCAATTTTGGAAAAATCACAATATCCCACCTGAGGAAACAATCATAAAAAAGATTTTGGATTGTGCGGAAGCGGACAAGCTGACTAAAAAATTAAAAGAAAAAAGACCAGACACAAACATGTTTATCCTGGGAAAAAGTATATATTTGGCTAGAAAAAAGAAAATTATAAATTATTAAATTAAAGTGAAAAGGTTAACAAGGAAAAATCTATATTATACGAATAAAGTGAGGCCGGTTAGACCTAAGGGAAATGAATAGAGAAATGAATTGCTTTGACTCCCCCGGAATATAATATTACATTGAATGTATATCGAGTGAGGTACTATTAGTACCTATTACGTGTGTGTCATTTGTAATGTCTGTGTGTTTTATATGTTTTTCTTTATATGGTGTGTTATTATTTTATGTGTGATTTTAATGGAAAATGTAAATAAAGACTATTTAAAAAAAAAAAGAAGCGAAATGTCTTCAAAAGAAAAAAAAAACAAGGAAGAGTCCAGTGAAAAAGCCCCTTTGGGACAACCACGGCCTGGATGACAGAGAATCTCTACAGACTTCTAATCAAGTAATTAAGCTTACAGAGCTGAGTTTGTTCCTTTGCCCATGGCACAACAATCTCTCCATGCTGCCGGGGGCAAAAAGGTGGAGGAGGAAAGGGGTCAGGCACAGGACACTCTACGAGAGAGAACTTTATCTGAATTACAGGACGGGAGTTTCCTTTCTCTCCTCTCTCTCTCTCTGTGTTCACTTAGCAACCATTTCAGTAAACAACTGAGTCTTCAGGAGCAACTGCAGTTAATAAATCAAGGACTCCCCCATACATATGCCTATAAGAAAAGGATTTTTAAAAAACTCATGCCTTTTAATTTTATGGCTCTTATTCTCTACCTGCATTTGGATCAATGGTGGTTATTCCCAAAAGTCAAACCATCGTGGATATGCATATTTGTAGTACTTTTTAAAACATTTACACAAATAACCGTATCAGGATACAGCACTGACCGATGTTCTAGTGCTGTGATGGCGGACCTGTGCACACGTAACCATATCAGTGGGCGCACAAGCTCAGCTTCCGATGGGACTGTAAATTGTCAAACGGGCCATTTTTTGCCTCCGGAGAGGTAGGGAAGGCTGTTTTCGTCCTCCCCAGGCGCCTAGAGAGGTCCCGGAGCCAGGTGAGAAAGAAAAACGGGCCTTCTGGGCCACTGCGTGCCAGGAGCGGGGTGAGTGGGGGGTTCACATAGAATTACGGGTATGGGCATGCACGCGCATGACCCCCCCCGCCCCTCCCTCTTCCTGGCACGCAATGGCAAAAAGGTTAGCCATCACTGTTTTAGTGCAGTGATGACTAACCTTTTTCTCGTGGGTCGAAAGCGTGAGTATGCGCATGCGCCAGTCGGCACCCATAATGCAATGCACCCCCCGAGCATGCACACATGACCCCTCCACGCTCCCCCTGCCCCCCGCACATGTGCACACAACCTCCCTCACTTCCCCTGCTCCCCTGCGCCCTCCTCGCCCACCCCCGTTTTGGGCCTAGCAGGCCTCTCTGCAGCCTCCTGGGCCCAAAAATGGGCCATGGGGGAGGGGGTGCCCCCCCATGCATGTGCACATGACCTCCCCGTGCATGCACGTGCATCTCCTATATGCGCCCCCCCCCGCATCCCCAAAATCAGCTGGCTGGTGGGAGACACACGCATGCACGGTGGAGCTGAGCTGGGCGACGGCTTGTGTGCCCGCAGAGAGGGCTCTGCATGCCAGCTGTGGCACGCGTGCCATAGGTTCACCATCACGGTTCTAGTGAGAGAGAGGGGATTACAACTTTTCTAGGGTTTCCGAAATGCTGTCTAACAGAAGGAAATGGATGACTTCCTCTCACCTAAATTAGGCTCCTAAAATGAAGAAAGACCAGGAGATAAAATTGTGCTTCAGGTGCAGGGCTTAAAAAGTTCTGAAAAGGTACTGTGAGGTTTAATTCTGTGTTTTGTGCACTTGGCTCCAATGGGTGAATTCGCATAAAAATAAAGTATAATCTTCAAGAATGAAGTCTCTTGCCACTTCCTGCTTTACGCAACTTTAAAAAAATTGATATGCAGGCCTACGAGATAAATTAGAATGTTAAGTGCGAAGTTCAATGTGCTTAGATGAAATCAAAGTGATTTGCTTTGATTTTATTGACATAATTTGAAGATTATAATCACAAGAGTACAAATACAAGTACGAGAGGCTAAACATCTGAAGAACGGTTGCAGGAACTGGGTATGTCTAGTTTAATGAAAAGAAGGACTAGGGGAGACATGATAGCAGTCTTCCAATATCTCAGGGGCTGCCCCAAAGAAGAGGGAGTCAAGCTATTCTCCAAAGCACTGAAAGGCAGGACAAGAAGCAATGGGTGGAAACTAACCAAGGAGAGAAGCAACCTAGAACTAAGGAGAAATTTCCTGACAGTTAGAACAATTAATCAGTGGAACGACTTGCCTCCAGACGTTGTGGGTGCTTTCCTCACTGGAGGTTTTTAAGAAGAGATTGGACAACCGTTTGTCTGAATCACAAGGATTTCACTGACTTCCCTACTTTCAAGTGAGATAGCCAAAACCCCACACAAATATGTGAATGATGGTAGTCTCTTTTGTAAAAGAAGGATAACTTTAAATGGTTGCAGGAACTGGATATGTCTAGTTTGATGAAAAGAAGCACTAGGGGAGACATGATAGCAGTGTTCCAATAACTAGGGGGCCGCTGCCCCAAAGAAGAGGGAGTCAAGCTATTCTCCAAAGCACCTGAGGGCAGGATGAGAAGCAACGGATGGAAGGTAATTGAGGAGAGAAGCAATCTAGAACTAAGGAGAAATTTCCTGACAGTTAGAACAATTAATCAGTAGAAGCTGTGGGTGCTCCATCACAGGAGACTTTGAAGAAGAGACTGGACAGCCACAGGAATGATGTAGGGTCTCCTGCTTGAGCAGAGGGTTGGATTAGAAGACCTCCAAGGTCCCTTCCAACTCTGTTATTCTGTTAAGTTGCTTTATATTCAATTTACCGTATTTTTCGGACTATAAGGCGCTCCAGACTATAAGACGCACCTAGCTTTTGGGGAGGAAAACAAGAAAAAAAAATCGGCCTCTGCCTCTCAGCAATTTGCCTCCTTGCAGCAAACAGCCTGGTCAGCTTCAGCACAGCCTGATTTAGCACAAGCAACTGATTGGTGCTTGGATTGGCCTCCCGGAATACAGCGGGGATCACCACCGGCCATCGCCAGCGCCACCTATCGCCGCCTCTGCATACCCCATTTTCAGCCTCCGTGAGTCCCGTTTTCGGCCTCTACGCCCCCCATTTTCGGCCTCCATACATCCCGTTTTTGGCCCGTTCCAGGTGGCGGGGATTGCCGCCATCGTTGCCTATCCCCGTCGCCTGGAACAGCTGATTGGTGGTATTCCAGGAGGCAGATCCAACCGCCAATCAGCCACTCGTGCTAAATCAGGCTGTGCTGAAGCTGACCAGGCTGTTTGCTGCAAGGATGCAAATTGCTGGGAGGCAGAGGCCAAAGGGTGGGGGCCGGCGGGTGGGCGGGGCTTCGGCAACATTCGCTCTATAAGACACACAGATACTTCCACCCACTTTTGGGGGGGGGGGGAGAATATCTTATAGTCCAAAAAATATGGTAGTTTTGGGTTTGTTCCAGCGGAAATGGGTGAATTTAATTTCTGTTCATACCTGCAGGCATAGAAAATGCTACTCATATGGGCCCCTAAAAAAATCTGATAATGAGCTTACAAACGTCCATTGCTGACTAACAGATTTAACATGCAGAATAGTCCAAATGAGTACTTTTGTCACTGAGGCAAACTGCTACTTACATACTGACATTTTAAGAGTTCCAGCGGCACCCCACAGGAATTTTAAATAATTATGCCACACAAAGTAAACATTACTCAAGCTGTAATTATTGTTAGTTATGAAGCATTGTTACAGAATGTAACAAAGAATTTCTTGCTAATTTAGCTGTCGGCCAGCTAAGCCTAGAGGGAACATTGGCATGGGTGATTAAAATAAAATAAAGCAAAACTTGCTTTAGGAGTGTTAATGGGTTGGAAAATGTTAATTGTTCTGCATGACAAATTATTAACAAAGGTATTTTCTGATTCAAACTCTACCTGAACAAAAGCATTACATAAGTAATATTTTGTTCAAATTCTCCCAACTGGACACATCAACTGGGGGCTGTGGAAGTTGGTTGAAATTAACATTATCTGGAGTCCACCCAGTTGGGGGAAAAAAAACAAGTTTATTACAGGTTTATTATCTTCTAAGATTGATGTGGATAGCCTATATTTCCCCAGCTTTTTCTTGGTGGTTTTTCTAAATTAAACTACTGAAATTCAGTTTCAAACCGTCAAATTAAGAAGCATGTTTTTTTTTCTCTCTGGAAAAAAACAAGGCACAGGAGATTAGTTGGTGGCTTCCGGGGTCCATTTTATTTGAGAACTCTCCAAAAGAATTTTTATTTCACTTGTTAATTTTATTTGCTGCCTATCTCACCATGGGGCGACTTTAGGCACTTTACAACAATAAAAAGGAATGAAATGAAAGGAGTTTTCCCAGGACAGAAGGTAATAGACCAATAAAAAGAACATAATGAGAACACATCAATATGATAACCGAAAAAAGATGGGATGACGGAGAGCAGAGAACAAGGGGAGGAGGGCGAGGTAGAGTCTGCCATTAACCTAACAGCCACTTCTAGCTAGTGTTTATGTTTAACAAATAAATAAGTAATAAATAAAAGTATTTTGAAAATTTCTTTCCCATGTTTTTGGGTTATCTTATTATTCCCATACTTTCAGGGAGTGAAATCATCATTTAAAAGGCTAGACCAGTGATGGCTAACCTTTTTGCTGTTGCGTGCCAAAAGCGGGGCGGAGGGGGAGGAAAGAAAGTGTGGGGGAGTCGCGTATGTGTGTGTCCACACCGATAATTCAATGCTCCCACGCACCCCGCCCATGACTCCCCCCACTTTTGGCACGCGACGGCAAAAAGATTACCGGTGGGCCCAGTAGCACCGTTTTTCGCCCTCCCCAGGCTACAAAGTCTTTCTTGGAGCCCGGGGAAGGGTAAAGCGGCCTCCTCCTCCCCACCGAGGCTGGAAATGGCGCATTTCCCGACTTCTGATGGGGCCAGAAGGCCCGAAAATCAGCTGGCTGGCGCATGCATGCGTGCTGGAGCTGAGTTAGGGCAACGCTCATGTGCCCACAGATATGGCTCCGTGTGCCACCTGTGGCACCATAGGTTCGTCATCACGGGGCTAGACCTAAACATAAAACTTCCCCATACCTGTATGGATAGGACATATTCCATAAAGAGGGAGGCAGTTTGGTGTACAGGTTAAGGCAGGGGCGTCAAATTCAATTTCATTAAGGGCCCCATCAGGGCTGTGGTTGACCTTGGGGGCCCAGGTGGGTGTGGCTGACTGGGTGGGCGTGGCCAGCTTGACACCACTCCCCAAACTGCTGGTATGTTTCCTCTTTGCATTTGGTAGGCAGAGCCGAAGCGACACTGGCCCGATGTTTCCTATTCACATTGGGTAGACGAGCCGAAGCATACAGGCTGGCCCCTTACATTTTCCAGGACGGCCCCATGGGTCAGATCCAACCAAATCGCCGGCCGCATCTGGCCTACGGGCCTTGAATTTGACACCCATGGTTTAAGGTGCTGGCCTAAAACCAGGAGACTATGAGTTCTAGTTCTGCCTTAGGCATGAAAGCCAGCTGGGTGACTTTGGGCCGGTCACTCTCAGCCCAACCCATCTCACAGGGGTTGTTGTTATGGGGAAAATAGGAGGAGGAGGAAGCACTGAGTATGTTCACCAGCTTCAGTTACTTGTAAAACTATTAAAGGCGGAATAAAAATCTAATAAATAAAAAAAGATAGACGGCAACAACTGATGAAAGCAAGACAGATGAATTAGAATGGTATATTTACCATTATTTCATAGGAATGGTCACTCTGATGCTTCTTATATTCAAATCCTCTTGTGAAGCACTGGAAAACAAGGTTCGGGGTTTTTTTTCCTTCGTCCTTGATAAAAGCGGTTTTGAGGAATCACAAAATACGGGGTCCCAGCCTCCCCTTCCCACCAATACCACCACATCATCCCAAGCAAAAAGGTCCTGTTATTGTTGTCATTTACACACACACTTCCAGCAAACATTTTCCTTGTGCTGGCATTGTTTCATAAAAAACGTCAAGAAATCACGCACCCAGAATAAAGCTTTTTTGGGGGGGGGGAAGGGGCGCAACCCCTCTCCCTTTCAAACCAGGTGAATATGATCGATGTCGAAAATTGACAAGGAGTCTCTTTCTGGAAGAAAGAAGAGAATTCTTCTCCGTTTTCACTTGGCCTGTCCAATAAAAATCAGCCCCAGCGGCCAAGAGATCGTCCTTGCATTCTCTTCTCTCTCCTTGTAAACGTAATTTACCTGCAAGCATAGCAGAAAAGGAGGTGGGCTGCATTCTGCACATTTGATGTAGGGTTCTGCAAGGTAAGAGGAACACCCTCGGCATGGTGGCTTGTCAAAAGGGTCACCTGAGAAAGAGAAAAACTAAAATGAAATTTGTAAGCAAAGGGTAGGCTTCTCTTAGCCAATGTTCTGACCTAGGCTCCCTTAAAAAGCAGGAAAGCAGAGTCTTGGTCCCGGCAAAACCTCATTTATTTACACAACTGTGAATTCCTTTCATTCCCAGTCAGCAAGGCCTGTCCAAACAGTCTTTCAGAGGAATATTTATCAACACACCTTATCTCGCTTGGCAAGCTGCCACCTAACTTGTTTCCAACTGCAGGGCAAGGCCAAACTTGGCACAGAGTCTCTCAGGGGCACGGAACGAAGGAACTGTTTCCTGCAAAAGCCCACTCCCCGTTCGCTCCTCTTTTATTTCCTATGGGAGAGGCCAATCACCTCCAAGGTGTGGCTTTACTCCCGAGTCGACCCTGCTTTCTGAGTTGTTCTTGACTTCTGGCAGCTCTGCGCAATGCGCACACTGGGAATGGGCTCCAGCTGTTCCTCTGCCTCGCTGCTTTTCTATCTCCCTCTCTGTCTCTGACACAGAGCCCTCGTCTGAGCTTTCCCCAGCCCCCAGGACTGGCCCAAGTTCCTCCCCAACCTCCTCACTGTCCGACTCTGCTGCCAGTTCTGCTGGACGCCAGCAGCCCAAAACAGCCAACTTCTTATCAGCAGAACATTGGGTATGTGTGTGTGAAACCTGAATGCTGACTTGAGGGTCGATCATTGTTACAAGAAACACAGCCAAAGTTCTACAATCTCTTATTTCATAATTACACACACTCAGAATTTAATATGCAGGTAGTCGTCAACTTGTCTGTTTAGTCAAAGAGTTCCCCAATGTTTCCGGCTTTGCAGACTGGCGGGGGTAGGAGGGAATGATTCATGCAAGCATCTAGTAAGCATGCGTGCAGCTCCATTTCCGCGAGCTGCGTGCACATGTGCCTGCCGTTCACGCAAATGGAGCATGCGTGCACATGCTCGCGCAACAGAGGATGTGAATGCGCATTCGCTGGCCATTTCCACGGCCCAATTGCAAATCCTTCGTAGCCCACTAGTGGGCAGCAGTCCACAGGCTGGGGACCCCTGTGTTTAGTGAAGTTACAACGCCAGTGAAAAAAAGCGACTTACAACTGTTGCTCACACTTAGAAACAACACAGCATCCCCACAGTCACCTGATGAAAATTGGGATGCTTGGCAACCAGCATGTACTCACAATAACTGCAGGGCCTGGGGTCATGTGATCCCCATCTGTGATCTTTCCAGCCAGCTTTTGACAAGCAAAAGCATTGAGGGAAGCTTGATTTCCTTTACAGCTGTGTGCTTCACTTAACTGCGGTGATTTAGCACTTAGCAATAGCACTTAGGCTTATATACCGCTTCACAGTGATTTACAATCCTCTCTAAGCGGTTTACAAAGTCAGCTTATTGCCCCCAATAATCTGGGTCCTCATTTTACCCACTTCGGAAGGATGGAAGGCTGAGTCAACCTTGAGCCTGGTGAGATTCGAACGGCCAAACTGCTGGCAATCGGCAGTCAGCAGAAGTAGCCTCCAGTATTGCATTCTAACCACTGTGCCACCACGGTTCTTGATTTTCTTAAAAACCATGGCAAAAAGGTCATAAAATGGGGCCCAACTGAGATTGTGAGTTGAGGACGGGCTGTATTAGTTATGCCATGTCTCACCCATTCAACCGGATGTAGAAAATCCATTTGCTTGGGAGTGCAGGGTGACATTAACCAAAATGATCTCATGGTGTCTTTACTAAAAGCAAGGACGAATGAGTCTGCTAGCACCTTTAATTGTTACTGGAGTTATTACGGTAGATAGCATCATGGACGAGCACTAGTAGAGTGGGTGAAGTTTCCACTTATCAATACCAAAAGTGGAAATAAAACCACTAAGAAATGCAAGCTACGTGGCGTTTTAACCATTCAATTAAGTGACCATTCTGGACACCAGTCATGAATGACAACTATTTGGTGTCCTTGTGTTGATTAGCACATGTAACAAGACCAGAAGCCTTTGTCCTTAGTCATGGCCAGATAGAATTCTCTCTTACAAACTTGACTCTGGTTTCTCCCTTTAAAATTCCTCTGTTAGAAGATGGCAACTTTCAGAAAAGCATGTTTTGGGAGGACATTTTATTCCACCTGCCACCTAGGGTTAAGGTACACATCATGAGGGCCGAACTAATCCTTTTCATTCTTTGCTTTGACTCATCCTTGTGTCTGGTCCTAGCCCTGGAAGGGAATGCTGAAAACAGTGGAGCTCTTTGTCAACCAAGCATCTTTACTGCCATCTAGTGGTTATACAAAAAAGGAATGCGCTGGCTCAGTGGCTAAGACGCTGAGCTTGTCGATCGAAAGGTCAGCAGTTCAGCGGTTTGAATCCCTAGTGCGGCGTAGCGGGGTGAGCTCCCGTGACTTGTCCCAGCTTCTGCCAACCTAGCAGTTCGAAAGCACGTAAAAAATGCAAGTAGAAAAATTAGGGACCACCTTTGGTGGGAAGGTAACAGCTTTCCATGTAACTTTGGCGTTTAGTCATGCTGGCCACATTGACCACAGAGATGTCTTTGGACAGTGCTGGCTCTTCGGCTTTGAAACAGAGATGAGCACCGCCCTCTAGAGTGGGGAACAACTAGCACATATGTGCGAAGGGAACCTTTACCTTTAGTGGTTATACAAATGTTTGCAGGCCGACTACAATCACCCTAAACCAGGAGTGTCAAACTTGATTTCATTGAGGGCCGCATCAGGGTTGTGTTTGACCTCAGAGGGCTGGAGGTGGCAGTGGGGCATGGCGTGGCCATGGTGGGCATGACACAGGACTTGTGTCGGGGGCACCTGTGGTGGCCAAGTGCTAAGGACTTCCCCGAGACCTTCCTTCACTCTCATTATAATCTCCTTCCTTTTCTTCTTTTCTTCCCTCTTCATTCTCCTTTCTGCTTCCTTCCCCTCTTTTCTTCTTTTCTCTTCCTTGCTCTCTTCCCATCTTCCCTTCTTTTTCTTTGTTTTTCCCATTCTCCTTTCCTGTCCCTTCTTCTATGCTCAAATGCAAAAGGGGAAACATTTCTCCCTTTCTTTTGTTTTAGTTTGTACCCTAAACCAATAGCTGTTTTATTGGGGAAGAAAGGAAACACATACAGGTAGTCCTTGACTTATAACAGTTTGTTTAGTGACCATTTGAAGTTAGAACGGTACTGAAAAAAGTGACTTATGACCATTTTTCACACCTATGACCATTGCAGTGTCTGTATGATCATCTGATTTACATTCAGATGCTTGACAACTGGTTCATATTTATGACTTATGTCTCATTTAACAACAGAAATTTGGGGCTCAATTCTGGTCGCAAGTCAAGGACTACATGCATTGTAATAAAATATGTTTAGTTGTTTTAAGTTGCCTTAATACCCTTAGCTGTTTTTGCTACAAACAGATTAATTGGACTACTATTTAAAAGATAGCTGCATTCATCTCTTTTCCGTACTGGGGAAGTCTGGGAATTGAAGTCCACAGGTCTTGAAGTTAACATGGTTGGATACCCCTGCTCTAAGTTGTCTAACCTCTGTCCTTTTTCACAGAAAGCAGAGGAGTAGATCCATTTCTCTGGTGAAGTGTTTTTTTTATCAGGGCAACCTGGTTTACCCAAATATGGGATGGAGCATACTGCTTCCGGCTTTCACCTTTCAGCCCCAATCCAGGACCCTTTGCAGGCAGTCGCTTTCAGGACAAACTACCATTATTTTTCAGACTATAAGAAGCACCTAAATTTAGAAGAGGAAAACAACAACAAAAAGTTTTTGGTCTCCCTTTTTTTCGGCCCTTTTCCAACCTTTTTTCAGCCTGTTTTCGAGGCTTTTTTTTGGCTCAAAGACCAAAGCCTCAAAAATGGGCCAAAAAAAGGCCCGAAAATGCCCCCCCACAAAAAAGCCTCAAAAGCAGGCCAAAAAAAAAAGCCTTGAAAACAGGCCAGAAAATGCCTTAAAAAGGTCTCAAAAATGGGCCAAAAAGTCGCAAAAACGGCATTAAAAAGCCCCCCAAACAGCCCAAAAAAAAGCCTCGAAAATGGCCCAAAAAAGGCTGGTGGGTGGGTGGGGCTTCAGCAATATTCAGTCTATAAGGCACACAGACATTTTCACCCCCTTTTGGGAGACAAAAAAGTATGTCTTATAGTCTGAAAAATATGGTATTTTTGTGTTAAATTTTATATTTACCAACAAAGAAAGGGAGACTAGATCTATTTCAAGCTATTTAGCTCTCATCAGCTAGCCATACCCATATTTGGGTAGACCAGGTTGCCCTGATAAAAAACACTTAATCTCTCCCCTAGTATAGCCAACAAAACTAGGAGAGCCGGTGGCTTAGAGGTTAATCCAGCTACCTGATATTAAGCAGCCTGGGTTCGAATCCCAGAAAGGTATGGCTAGCTGACGAGAGCTAAATAGCTTGAAATAGATCTATACTAGTCTCCCTTTATTTCTTGGTCGGTAAATATAAAGTTTAACATCTCTCTGGTGTATAAAAAAAATGGCAAATGCCTTTGAGCCACAGAACTGCAGAATTGGAAGGGACACCACAAAGGGCTATTCCAGCTCTCTGAAATCTGCTGGACAATTATTCCATCTTTGGCATCTTAAAATTGCCAGAGACAGAGAACTCACAACCTGTAAAATTGTTCCACAATGTAAGGATATCGTGCTTCATATATGAGGCATGTTCTAACTTCACCAAGCCATAGAGTCTAATGCTAAGTACTACTAATTTAACCTATTTAAATGAAGGTTAAATAGCATTCTTGCTTGTAATGAGGTTTTTTTTCCCAATTTCAGAGTTAACATTACTTACTGCTGAATGAAGCCAGGTGATCCATGGTCCTTTCTAAGTTGGAAATGTAACTGCCTTCTTTTGAATGATGCTTTATGGACACTCAGCCACTGAAAGAAAGGGGGAAAAAAACACATATCTAGCAATTTCCAAGCACTGAGAAGGTGTTGGATATCTTCACCGCCTCATTTATAAAAATAATAAAGGTGGGATATAAATATATAAATGCATAAAAGTAATTTGAACGTGTTGGGAATTGAGTGGTTAAGAAGTATGTGATGTAAAACAAGGATCTGAGACCCAATGCAGAAATGGTGAACGAACATGGATTGAACACAATAGTGCATGATTAAGAAAGAATGGATTGCATCACAAAACTAATATACGTCAGTCCTCGACTTACAACTGTTTGTTTAGTGACCTTTCAAAATTACAACAGCACTGAAAAAAGTGACATGACCATTTTTCAATTTATGACCATTGCAGCATTCCCATGGTCAAGTGATCTAAATTCCCAGAAGACAAGACTTAAAGTTGCCAAGGTTGGACACCCGTCTTATTTGTTGTTGTTAGTTGCGAAGTCGTGTCCGACCCATCACGACCCCATGGACAACGTTCCTCCAGGTCTTCCTGTCCTCTACCATCCTCTGGAGTCCATTTAAGCTCACGCCAACTGCTTCAGCGACTCCATCCAGCCACCTCATTCTCTGTCATCCCTTTCTTCTTTTGCCCTCAATCGTTCCCAGCATTAGGCTCTTCTCCAGTGAGTCCTTCCTCCTCATTAGGTGTATTTGAGTTTCATCTTCAGGATCTGGCCAACTAAAGCAGGGCTCTCCAAGCGTGGCAACTTTAAGACTTGTGGACTTCAACTCCCAGAATTCCTCAGCCAGCTTTTGCTTTGCTTGGCTGAGGAATTATGGGAGTTGATGTCCACAAGTCTTAAAGTTGCCGCGCTTGGAGACCACTGTTCTAAAGAGCAGTCAGGGTTGATCTCCTCTAGGACTGACCAGTTTGATCGCTTTGCAGTCCAAGGGACTCGCAGGAATAGCCTGACTAGGTGGCTCAGCGCTAAGACACTGAGCTTGTGGATCAGAAAGGTTGGCAGTTCGGCGGTTCGAATCCCTAGTACAGATCTCCTGCATAAGCAGGGGGTTGGACTAGATGATTTCCAAGGTCCCTTCCAACTCTGTTACAGTTATTATTAATGAATTGCTCATACATGCAGCTTTTTTTTAAAATTTGATTTATATGCCGCCCTTCTCCGGAGACTCAGGACGGCTTACAATGCGCTAAGCAATAGCCTTCATACTTTTGTATATTTATACAAAGTCAGGTTATTGCCCTCACAAACTGGGTCAATTTACCTAACTTAGAAAGGATGGAAGGCTGAGTCAACCTTGAGCCTGGTGAGACTCGAACCTGCAATAATTGCAGGCAGCTGCTGTTAATAACAGGGTGCGTTAGACCACTGTACTACCAAGGCTCTTTACAAGCTTTCTTGTAAAGTATCCCAAAGTGATTTGGCCCTTGCTTTCTATTTAAGCATTTTTCCAACTTTCCAGCCCGAAGGGAGAAAGAAAAAAAAATCTCCCATGCAAATAAAACTTTGACGGGGTTTCAGCTGGAATTAACACCGCTGCCCTCTAGAGGGCGACAAACCGCTACATCTCGTTCCTGACCATCTCCTCAACCGCTCCTTCCCTCCCTCCTTTCCCAGATCGCTGCTTACGTCAGCGGCACGCGGCCCCTTCGTCCAATGAGTGGGATCCGCCGCCGGCGCAAGCGCAACCCCCGCCCGCGTGGCTCTTCACGGCACGCGCGCTCCCCGCTTTTGCCGCCCTCCCCCTCGTTCTTTCCCCCCCCACCGCCGCCGCTGCCGCGCATGCCCTCTTTCCGGCTCTTCTTTCTCCCGCTTCCCCCTCCCGCCGAATCCCCTCCCCGGCTTATTTATTGGTACTGATTTATTTCTTCCTTCACTCTTCGTTCCACCAAAGCCGGCTTGCTTTGCGCCTCAGCCGGCCTTCTGACGTTCAACGGTACCTGCTCCGGACAATCAACCCGGGCGGAAGGTCCTTAAATATTTCTGCCTCTTTTTTTTTTTCCTCTTGCCCTCCCTTGTTGATGCTTTGCCGGCGCGCGCGCCTCCTCCTCCTCACGCTCCCGCTCGGACGTGCTCGGGCGCGATCGGGAGTGGGCGGGGCATCGGGGAGGTCGCGCACGCGGCGCCTCCTTTTTCTCCCTCCGCGCCCCCCCTCCCGCCTGGCGGGCCCCGCCCCCCTCCTGCTTTCCCGCGTTTTCCAGAGAGCGCTCGCTCCCGCCCAGGGACGTTCTTTTGAGGCGCGCGCACACGCGCGGGGGAGGTTGGCGGGCACGCGCTCTCCGGGGGTCCGTTTTAAGCGTCAATGAGGGAGGAAAAGGAGGGCGAGGCTTATCTATTTGGTTGAGACTAATGAAATAAAATAAAATAAAATAAAATCAATAAATAAATAAAAATAAAACAGGGTGTCCTTGAGTGGGGGGGGGTTGGGGTTGGACTAGATGACCTCTAAGATCCCTTCTTACCGTTAATGTTGGCCCACCGGCCCTTCCTTCCCCCCCTTAAAAAAATTAGACAATATGGGAAAAAAGCATTTAATTTAGCTCTAAAATGAACCATTAGCAATGAAAAATGGGAAATTAATGACCAGTATAATGCTGTGTGTGGTAAATAAATCAAGTGCTTCTCTCAACCTCAAGACATTTAAGACCTGAGGACTTCCAACTTCCAGAATTCTGGCTAGGGAATTCTGGGAGTTGAATGAAATCCACACACACCTTTAGTTTCTGAGTACAGGTAGTCCTCGATTTACGACCGTAATTGAGCCCCACATTTCTGTTGTTAAATGAGACGTTTAAGTTAGTTTTGCTCCATTTTATGACCTTTCTTGCCACCATTGTTAAGCGAGTCACTGCAGTTGATAAGTTAGTAACCTGGTTGTTAAGTGAATCTGGCTTCCTCCTCGTTGACTGCTTGGCAGAAGGTTGCAAAAGGGGATCAACATGACCTTGGGACACAGCAAGTCAAAAATATGAGTTTGTTGCCAAGCAACCTGAATTTTAATCATGACTATAAAGATGCTGCAAAGGTCATAAGTCACACTTCAGTGCTGCTGTAACTTTGAAGTCACTAAACGAACAGTTGTAAGTCGAGGACGACCTGTGTCTATGGAGAGTCTCAATTATCCCTTTTCAAAAGGCAACTGGACTTTCTTAGTCTAGTTGTTTTTTTTTTGAAAAACACCTTTGGGTTAAGTTTCTGAGGTTGAGAAACACTATTTTGGGAAGCTTCATTCAGAGCCTGGCTCATAACATTTCTCTGGTATAGAAATATGATTAAATAAATAAATAATCTTGTATTGTAAGTCACCCAGAGTCCACTTATTCAGAATGAAATCCCAGTAAACCTGCCCAATTCTGCTTTACAAGGAGCGTCTTACTCCATTTCTTGCATTGATTGAAAGCAATTTCTTGCAGACTCCTTCCTCCCTCCCTCATTTCTTTCTCTTCCCTCCCCCCTCCCTCCTTGTGCTCTTCCTTCTTTCCTTCCCATTCCCTTTTCCTTATTCTCCTTTCTTCCCCCTCCTTCCTCCCTCCCTCCCCATTTTCTCCCTTATTCTCCTTTCTTTCTACCCCTCCCCCTTCCTTTCCCCCTCCTTCCACCCTTCCCATTCTCTCCCTCCCTTATTCTCCTTTCTACCCCTCCCTTCCTTCCCATTTTCTCCCCTATTCTCCTTTCTAGCCCTCCCTTCTCTTCCCTTCTTTCCCCCTCCTTCCTTCCCATTCCCCCTTCCTTATTCTCCTTTCTAACCCCTTCCTTCCTTCCTTCCTTCCCATTTCCTCCCTTATTCTTTCTTTCTATCCCCTCCCTTCCTTTCCCCTCCTTCCTTCCCATTCCCTCTCTTCCTTATTCACCTTTCTCCCCCCTCTCTTCCTTCCCATTTCCTCCCTTATTCTTTCTTTCTACCCGCTCCCTTTCCCCTCCTTCCTTCCATCCTTCCCATTCCTTCCCTTCCTTATTCTCCTTCCTTCCTTCCTTCCCATTCTCCCTTATTCTCCTTCCTTTCTAGTCTTCCTTCCTTCTTCCTTCCTTCCTTCCTTCCTTCCTTCCTTCCTTCCTTCCCCCATCCCCATGGGATGGACCCCCAGGTCCAAAGCGACTCTAGGGGAGGTGCATTACATTGTGCTGAAACACCACAGGTTCCCCCAGATCACCCCGTTATCCCTAATTGACAGCAGCAGATCACTTCCAATCGCTATTACATTCTTCCCATCAGAATTAAACAATGGGCTATTAATTAATATTAATCCCATCAGAATTAAACCATATATGCCTGCAACAGGTAAAAATCCCGCCCACCGCCCTCCGGTCTCTAGAAATAGTCCCGCCCGGAACCTTTGTGACGGCTGCGTGTTTTCCCCGGATCGCTTAAGGGGCAGGACCAGCAAGATGGCGGCGGCTGCCGTAGATCCACGTGGGGAGGCGAAAGTTCTCAGCGCTGAGTTGGAAGAAAACGACAGTGGTAAAGTTGGGGAAGGGATTTGCAACTGGTTAGCCGGCTAATGGGTGGCCGATGGGAGAAGAGGCGGCGGCAGTTGTGGCGAAACAAAAGGGTTTCTGCTTAAAAAGCGACGGACGAATTATCTGTATTTATAACGGGAAGTGTAGGATAAAGGGGACCCTATGAGGGATGTCTGACTAATATCGCCTTCTTTCCCAGCTCATTATATCTGGTGTCTGTCGCTTTCCCATTTTTTTAGCTGGTTATGGGTCACTGGCTTTTCTTGGTTTACCAATAAAAGGAGAATATTTGTAGCTCGGGGTTGAAATGAGGGATCCTTGGTGCTCTGTGAGCTTGCTTGTTTTCTTGCAGACGTTTCATTACCCAAACTAGGTAACATCATCAGTGGTAGGTACTGGTGATGATGTTACCTAGTTTGGGTAATGAAAAAAAGAAAACAAGCAAGCTCGGAAAGCAGCAGGGATCCCTCATTTTCTTGGATTGGTTTATTTCTTTGCTCGATATTAATTGTCACTACTAGAAAATAATTGTAGCTCAGAGTTGAACTGTGGGGTCCTTTATACTCTCTGAGCTTGGTTGTTCGCTTGCAGATGTTTCATTCTCCAATTACCTAATGGGTAACATTACCTAGTAATAGGTACTAGCAATGTTACCTAGCAATGAAACATCTACAAAAAAACAACAACCAAGCTCAGAGAGCACCAAGGACCTCACGGCATTAATTGCTTCACAAAAGGCAGCCTTGTTGCTCCTCTAAACCTTACACTGATGACATTTCCTCATAAGGTAGTGAAATTGAGAGATTGATTAGGCTGATGTGGAGCCCTGATGACCATGTAAATAAATTTCCCCTGGAGGATCTGTTTTCAACTTGATCTTTCAGGTGTTATACCTGTTTGCTTATAGCCACTGTAACTCAGTCCAACCTCCTGGCTGCTGGTCATCCTCTGCTCTATCCTGCTTCTTTGGGATTTGACTTTCACTTTCATAGTGTTGCTTGCGCTATTGTGATCTTTGTAGATATCACAGCATCTGAATATTTTTACAAGGCCTTCGTGGCTGCTCCTAACAAGTGCTACTCCATTGCATATTTGGTGATTGCTTTTTCTTTACTGTTAATGGGTAATCCTAAAAGAAGATATAGATCTCTTCATTGTCAGTCCCGATTGTTGTACCTTTGTCATTAGATTGGTTATCTTTGATTTTAGGAGAAAATATTTCCATTTTTTGGCTATCAAGTAGCTACATTAGCATAGTACAGATTGTTGATGTTTCTTCCTTCAATTTTAAAACCGTATCTTCTTTCAGTCCAACTTCCCTTAACATACTGTATATTCAGGCTTGAATAAATAAGGAGAGATTTTCTTTTAGGATCCGAGTGGAGTTCAGGAGTTCCAGAAGATAGCTTTTCAAGTGATGATGGAGAGCAGGATGATGAAGTTGATGATACACCTAAGACTCCAGATACCAGAATTAAAGATGAAGAGGAATCCAAAGAAACAGGAAACGCTGGATGGGCTGAAGCCATGGCCAAAGTGCTTAACAAAAAGGTTTCTAGCGATAAGCCCACTATCCTGTTGAAAAACAAGGAGCGGGATGTAGAACGAAAAAAAGAAAAGCAAGAGAGATTGGAGCAGAGGAAGAAGGTAGGGAAAGCAGTTGAATATTACCGCTAGTATTCAAGAGATGTGCAGTGGCTGAGATACAGGTCATGCTCAACATATCACAATTGAGATCAGAATTTCCATTGCTAAGTGAAGTGGTTGTTAAGCGACTTCCCTTTGATTTTATTTTTTTGCCATCATTGTTAAGCAAATCACCGATTCCCCCATTGATTTTGCTTGTCAGAAGCTGGCTGGGAAGATTGCAAATGATGATCATGTGACCTGACATGGTGCAGCCATCGTAACTACATGCTGGTTGCCAAGTGCCCAAATTTTGATCACATGACCATCGGGATGCTGTGATGGTCATTGTAAGTCACTTTTTTTCAGTGCCATTGCAACTTTGAACAGTCATTAAATGGATGATGGTTAAGTCGAGCATTCCTTATATGACAAAACCCTAATTTTGGCAAGTTATCTATTGTTAACTACCTAGAGTTTCTTGGATACATAGGCAGCCATATAAATTGGATTAAAAAATAAATCTAAGTAATCTGTTGTTAAATATATAAAATGAATGTTTTAATTCTGTTTTTATCTTAAAAAATTTAGAGGTTGTCCAACTCTAGGTGGGTCTGGATGGCTTACACATTTGAAAAGTTGCTATCCAATAGTACAGGAGTGGGCAACTGGCTCAGGCATTCTGGGAGTTGAAGTCCACAGGTTGTAAAAGGGCCACAGTTGCCCACCCCTGCAATAATATATACCAGGTGTCAAACTCGTGGTGTCACGTGACGTCAACAACAGTTAAACCATTGATGGCAGGGGTGAAATCCAGCAGGTTCTGGAGAACCAGTAGCCGGAAATTTTGAGTAGTTCGGAGAACCGGCAAATACCACCTCTGGTTGATCCCAGAGTGGGGTGGGAATGGGGATTTTGCAGTATCCTTCCCTTGCCACGCCCACCAAGCTACACCATGCCCACAGAACCGGTAGTAAAAAAATTTGAATTTCACCACTGATTGATGGGCTCCATATCCCCCTGAAGTCACCAGGCCAGTTGACCAAACCATTTCTTCAGAGCCATTTAAAAAAAATATCAAGATGGGGGCCAATCTTATCTCTGCAGGAATGATGCTTCACAGGGAGGGATCCACTATGCAGAACGGCCTTCTTGGTCCCATCAGATGGGCCTCCTTAAGAGAGGGAACCCATAGCATTCCCTGCCCTCTTCTGGTAGGTCAAGTAGACATAACTGGGAAAAGTCAGTCCTTCAAATAACCTGGCCTTAAGCTATGTAGGGCTTTAAAGGTATCAACCAGCACCTTGAATTGGAGCCGGAAGCAAATCGCCCACTAATGCAGCTTCTGCAAGAGAGCTGACACATGTGCAAATCTAGTGCACAAAACCATGCAGGCTTCCACATTTTTAACTAATTGAAGCTTCAGGATAGTTTTCAAGGATACTTTTCAATTTAATTGAAGGAAAGCAAATTTATCCTTCCTGCAGGAAAAAAGACTTCTCTTTGCCTTCCCTAAAGTTGCTCTTTGATGTGGAAGCGGGAGTATCAATAATCGTAATGATAGTGTTTTCCTGTAGCAGATTATAGTTTGGAGGGCATTTTCACTTCAACCATTAGCTAGAATTCTTCCTTCAGTGCTATCTACTAAATGACTAATTTCTCCCCTGTGTTTGTAACCCAGCTGAATAAAAAGCGGGAATGGGAAATGATGTGCCGAGTGAAACCAGATGTTGTCAAAGACAGAGAAGTTGAGAGAAATCTTCAGAGGATTGCCACCAGGTAAAAGTGAACGTTTGGTCTTTGGAAAGATTTTAGATTTAGATTTAATAAAGATCTTGCCTTTATTATTTTTATAAATAACTCAAGGCAGTGAACCTAACTTATACATGTAGTCCTCAGCGTATGACTACAATTGAGCCCAAACTTTTTGTTGCTAAGTGAGACATTTGTTAAGTGAGTTTTGCCATTTTATGACATTTCTTGCCACAGTTGTTAAGTGAATCACTGAAGTTGTTAAGTTAGTAATATGGTTGCTAAGTGAATCTGGCTTCCCCATTGACTTCGCTTGTCAGAAGATCACAAAAGGGGATCACATGACCCTGGACATGGCAAATACGTTCATAAATATGAACCAGTTGCCAAGCATCCAAATTTTGATCATGTGACCATGAGGAGGATGCTGCAGTCATAAGTGTGAAAAATGGTCATAAGTCACTTTTTTTCAGAGCCATTGTAACTTTGAACGGTCACTAAATGAACTGTTGTAAGTCGAGGACCACTTGTATATGGGTCTATCTCATAAAATATCAGCCAAAGAATTCAGAAGTCTTATTAAAAAACGTTAATTATGTATCAAACCTTATTTGATACATAACCGAGCTGGATTTCTTTGACTATTGAATAAGTTTGGTAATTGAAAAAAATATTTCTGATATCCTAGTTCAGTGATGGCTAACCTTTTTCCCAACGCGTGCCAAAAGCGGGGGTAGTGGGGGGAATTGCATGCACATGTGCCCACACCCATAATTCAATGGGCCCCGTCCCCCCACATATGCACGCATGACCCCTCCCGCTCTCCCCCCGCTTTTGGCACGCAATGGCATGGTGGGCCCAGTAGGCCCATTTTTTTGCCCTCACCAGGCTCCAGAGCCTTTCTAGGAGCCTGGGGTAGGTGAAAAGAATCCCCCCCCCCGAGGCCCTCCGGAGGCCTGGAAATAGCTCATTTCCTGATTTCCAGTAGGCCCGGATGGCCTGAAAATCAGCTGCGGACTGAGGTAGGGCAATGCTCACGTGCCCACAGATATGGGTGCCATAGGTTCGCCATCACAGTCCTAGTTAGTCCTCGACAGCCACTGGTTTGATGATTATTCAAAGTTACAATAGCACTGACAAAAAAATCACTCACCACTGCCACTCACACTTAGAACCGCCACAGCATCCCCATGGTTACGTGATCAAAATTCAGCACTTGGCAACCGGCATAAATATACAACAGTTGGCAGGGATTGTGTGATCTCAATTTGTGACCTTCTCCTAACAATTCTAGCAAAAAAAAAAAAGGACCTAAAATTGGCATGCCTCACTTAAGTGCTTTGCTTAGCAATGGGAATTCTAGCCCCAATTGTGGCCATAAATTGAAGACTACCTATCATTAGGGTTCCTTGTTGAGGCTGTGTCGAGAGGGACCATAAACATTGCTTCTGTCATTAAAGCTAGCTGCCTAATGATTCCTTTTAATTTCCAGGGGTGTAGTTCAGTTATTCAATGCGGTCCGGAAGCACCAAACCAATGTGGATGAGAAGATAAAAGAAGCAGGCAGTTCTGAGAGGAAGCGAGCAAAATTGATCTCCTCGGTTTCCAAAAGAGATTTCATCAGCGTCCTCCGAGGAATGGATGGAAAAGAAATGGAACAAAACCCTGCTAGAAAGTCATCAAACAGCCGTCAGGTAAGGGATGTTCAATCACTTTTTTTGGTGCTGTCATAACTTTGAACAGTCGCTAAACAAATGATTCTATGTCAAAGACACTCTGTACATCAGGGGTGTCAAACTCAAGGCCCGCAGGCAGCCCCGGCTTGTGAGTTGCTTAGATCTGGCCTGCCGGGTCGGCCTGGGAACAGCAGTGCCAGCAAAAACTGAGCTGGGGCGGGGGGGAGTGCAATCTCCGCCCCCCCCCCCCCCCCCCCCCCGGTGGTCTGTTTTCCCTGGCAAAGGGCTGCAGGAGGATATGTAGACTGAAAACAGGTTGCAAGAGGACACCCAGGAGAAGGAAGAAGAAAGAATGAAGAGGGAAAGAAAAAAAGGAGGGAGGGAGGGAGGGAGGGAGGAAGGAAGGAAGGAAGGAAGGAAGGAAGGAAGGAAGGAAGGAAGGAAATTAGTTAGTTCCTTAGCCCTTGGCCATGACAGGTGCCCTGGCACAAGTCCCATGTCATGCCACCACAGCCCTCCGAGGTCAAACACAACCCTGAAGTAGCCCTCAATGAAATACGAGTTTGACACCCCTGCTGTACATGGATTTGAAAGGAATAGGAATATTCTTCATTGGCCAAGTGTGATGGGACACACAAGGAATTTGTCTCTGGTGGATAAGCTCTCAGTGTACATAGAAACAACAAAGTGATAAGTCAAAGATTGTAAATCATAAGATACAATCATAAAGATACAAACAAGTGAAAAATCATAAGATTGCAATAGGATAAGATAGTAGGAAAGATGAGAAGATGAAAAGGATAAAAGCAATACAGCCCTACTACATGAGTAAATACCTTGAGGCATAAGACAGTGTTGTGGGAATTAGGTGTTTAGCAGAGTCATGGCATGGGAGGAAAAATTGTCCGTGTTTTTGGTTGTTTTGGCATGCAATGCCCTCTGGAGGCATCCTGAAGGGAGAAGTGGAAAGTTTATGCCCAGGATGTGAGGAATCTGTAGATATTTTCTCAGCCTTCTGGCTTGTGCAGTATTTATTTATTTATTTATTATTTATTATTTAAATTTTTATACCGCCCTTCTCCCGAAGGACTCAGGGTGATGTACAGCCACAATAAAACAACATATATCCATAAAATTTAAAAGCAGTTTAAAACATATTAAATAATTTGGCCCTTATATTAAAAAACTAAAAACACCCAATTAAAATTCATTTTCTAAGACCTTGACTTACAACAGGACACTGAAAAAAGTGACTTATGACCATTTTTCATACTTGCAACCGTTGCAGCATCCCCATGGTCACATGATTTAAATTCGGGTGCTTATAAATTTTGGGCTCTAAGTTCTAAGTTGGGAACTACCTGTACTGTCCTACATCCACTTTTCCGTTTTAGTTATTATGTGCTGAATTTTCCTCTACTTTCCATCTCCAAATTCTCAGAACAAACCGAAATCGGAAGACGCTCCAGCATGGAGTATATTGCGAGATGATTACATGATGGGAGCTTCAATGAAGGACTGGGATAAAGAAAGCGAAGAGGAGGACAATGCTGGAGGAGTCAGCGACATTAAGCAGGAGATCGAAAGTGATTCAGATCGATAATAATCAGAGTCATCCAGAAATCCAAGGGTATTTTTGATACTATGTAGGGATTGGGGCTTAAAGGACGCTGTTTTATTCAAAGACTGCTTTAAAGAACATGGAAGTTCTTGAGTTGGGCAGCCAATAAATTTAACTAAATAACAGTAATGAGTTAGCTAACTTCCTGTGGCAATATTGGGTCAATTCAGCCAATCAAAATGCCATTGCATCGTTACGGTTATTTGTAAGCTACCTGGAATCCTAAACTCGAGTGGGTGGTACATATGTCTAAATGCTGTACCTTTGCAGTTAGGAAGGAGATGGGTTTTGTAGTGGAAACTAGATTGACGGCCCCATCGGGCACCCATCGTTAGATCAGTCATTTTACTTCGCAGGTTTATTTGAGGTTTTACCGACTTAATGTCTTTATTTATATATTGACTTAGCGAAAGCCTGAGATCGTAAGAAGATTTTGCTAAGAGTTGGTCTATAATGGCTCAGTCACACCTGCCTGGCACCAGTTAAAAGCAAAGTACTTCAATTAGCCCAATGAAGCAAGAGTCTTTCTTTCTTTCTTTTTTCTTTTTGTTTGTTTCTTACTTAGAAAAGAGGTCAAATAGACTACTTCCGTAATAGGAGACGACGTATATTTATCCTTTCCTCTTATTTATAAAAGCATCTGTTAAGTGCTGGTTTTCATTCGATTTATTTCAAATCTGAGAAACCCAGGGAGAAAACTTTCATTTGTGGTGCCAGTGGAAAACGGAGGTTTTGAGGAAACGTGCAAATTTAGGGGAACGAATTCCATGATTCCTGCTGACTCATTCCATGGACTTAAGCAGCCATTTGGCCTTTCAGAAGAAAAGTATAACTAACAAAAAAGTTCTTTGTTAGATAGGCTGCATATTTTGCCTTCTTGTCTGTGTATACAAGTATTCCTTTGCAGTTGTTAACTGAGGCCAGTGTTCGCATGGTAGCAAATCGCCCGGTTGCTGGAAACCAGAAATAAAAAACAAGTTTCCGGCAAAACTGTGGTAAACCATAGTCATGTGACCATGGGGGCACTGCAAACAGCTGTAAATGTGGGCCAGTTGTGCAACCAAAATACAGTTGGGGCAACTTTAGATCTTTGAACAGTCACCAAACAAGCAGCTGTAAATCAAGGGGCTACTTGAATATACCTATAACAGTGATGGCTGACCTTTTTGCTGTCGCGTGCCAAAAGCGGGGGTCACGGGGGAGGGGGGGGGTTGTGCACATGCGTGCCCACACCCATAATTCAGTGCCACCCTGCACATGCGTACGTGACCCCCCAGGCTCCCCCCACTTTTGGCACACGACGGCAAAAAGATTACCGGTAGGCCCGTTTTTCGCCCTCCCCAGGAGGCTTTCTTGGAGCCTGGGGAGGGCAAAAACGGCATTCCCACACACCCCCAAAGGCCCTCTGGAGGCCGGAAATGGCCCGTTTTCTGACTTCCGATGGGCCTGGAAGGTCCAAAAATTAGCTGGCCAGCGCACGCGTGCACACTGGAGCTGAGCTAGGGCAACACTTGCATGCCCACAGATATGGCTCTGAGTGCCAGCTGTGGCACACGTGCCATAGGT
This sequence comes from Ptyas mucosa, assembly GCA_012654045.1. Lineage (NCBI taxonomy): Eukaryota > Metazoa > Chordata > Lepidosauria > Squamata > Colubridae > Ptyas > Ptyas mucosa. Next base: position 21,165,740 of record WNWU01000013.1, read on the forward strand.
TCGCCATCACGGATCTATAACTTGAAAGAATAATATATTGCTACATCAAGAGCAATAATTGCTATTGCTGAACTTTTTTTTTTAACTAGTCAGTCCCTAAAATTTATCTTCTTAGTTCCCATAAATATAACATTACAAGTAAACATAGTTAATACTCCCCCTAAGCTGTGTCAGTAGAATATGGAAGTAGATGCAGCCTTTCAAGTTTCAATCCTATATTATTGCCATATGAATTAATATATATAGGCAGAGCATAATGTATAAATGAAAAATGAAAAAAATGCAAGCATTTGCTGTTCTTAATGCAAATATATCTTGAGCAAACAGTTGTAAAGAACTGGGCCCTAATTCTGTCTTCTATGAAAGAAAACTGAGCAGAGGAAAAGACGCAAATGTTTGTATATTGTACAGCATTATTTCTCTCTAAAAAATCAATTCCTGACACATTTCTGTGTCAATCAAAAGTTAAGGGGAATGCTAAAACTTTTACAATATTGTGATTATGAAATTTTTATCTGTTTTTGTCCCTTTCCTATGATTAATGTGTGTAACCTGCCTAGAGTTACCTTGATATTTGGGGCTGCAAAAAAATAAGATGAAATGTTAAAAGTGATTAAATGTTGATACACATGATGAAAAGTTTTATCTTCTCATCAGATGTTTGGCCTGCTTCATTAGGAAAAACGATTGTATTGTGTTAAAATGGGGATGATGTAAATTTTTTTAAATTTGCATTTTGTTTTTCAGCAGTTAGCAATTATTTTGTTTAGAGAAAGAACCGAGCAATTTCCAAAAAGGGCACCTCTTCCCCCCATCCCAAAAACTTCCCAAACTTGAAGAAAACATTAAAATAGCTGAGGAAAAAAACCCACATCTAGCTTTTGACCCCTTAAAAGCGGAAGTTCTTTTGATTCTCCCTCAGTGGCCTTCATATGTCATAACCTTTTAATAAGATTTCACTTGACTTGTCCTTAATTAATTCCAATAATTTTACTGGATTAGATGATTGAAAGAAAAACAGAATAGTAAGATTTCAATCAGACCAGATTTTGGCCTTTTTAAAGGGAAGATACAGTGATGCAAAGCTGTTAAACTTACCGTACATCTTACTCCCGAATACGCAGTTTGTAGGGGGAGGTGTTTCTAGTTCTGAGCAGGACATCTGTCAATCTTTGACAATTTGAATGATTATTTCCTTCCTTTAATGTTGGAAAACCAACTTTCCGTATGAGGCTCTTCTGATGGAAGACGCATTTCCACATGTATTTGATTTTTTAAAAAATATTAAGCTCATAATGCCATGTTGCCGTGTTTCATTTTTTCCTTCGTATTCTAAATCTAAAACAATGTTTTCTTTTGTTAATCCAGAATATAGTGTTGCTGAGCTTTCATTGCATGGCCTACAGTAACTCCTGCTGTTGTGTGTGTGTGTGTGTGTGTGTGTGTGTGTGTGTGTGTGTGTGTGTGAGAGAGAGAGAGAGAGAGAGAGAGAGAGAGAGAGAGAGAGAGAGAGAAGGACAGAGAAACCCCATTTATTCTAAACAAGTAACATTTTAAAAAAGGATTATTTTGTGCTCACTTAGACAAAACCCATCTTAATTCTGGCAAACCCTAGTAGTATGCCAAATATTTTGAACTCAAAACAATTTGAACTCAAAATGGTTTCATCTACCCACTATTTTGAATTCAAAACTTTTTAAGCTTGAAAGTTGGTGGTTCCAACTTTATTGGAAATGATTTATTGGTGTTTTTTGACCAAGGAAAAATTCCTGTTTTGAACACTGCAAAAAGGATTGATTTTATGAGCTAGCCAAGACTTCATCAGAGCAGAAACCAGTGGCTGCTAACAACCAGATGGAATTTGGCATTGGCTGCAGTAATTGTGGCAAACAACCGTGATTTCAAGACTGTCAACAAAGTTTCTTGAACAACTCACTTTCTCTAAAAAACCCCATAATGTTTCTACTCCCTTGATTTAGTATTCATCATTCAGAGGTAGCGGAAGGCAGATATAACAACATTCCCTAGAACTTACTTATTTTTTTAAAAAAAACATTTATAGGGCTGACTGTCTACTAATCTACTCTGGAAAGCTCCAAATCAAAAGTTAAAACAGCATATAAAATCATATTAAAACTATAAAATTAAGTCTTAAGTGCTATTGCTATTCGTAGCTCAGGGTTCAAATGAGGGATCGTTTGATTGTTTTCTTGCAGACGTTTCATTACCCAACTTGTAGGTAACATCAGTTCACTGGGTAATGAAGCGTCTGCAAGAAAACAACCAAGCTCCGAGAGCACCAAGGACCCTTCATTTCAACCGAGCTACAAATGGCAATAGAACTTAGACTTATATAAGGACCTCTCATTTCCAACTCCTACTGTGTTTCCCTGAAAATAAGACCCTGTCTTATACTTTTTTGAACCCTGAAATAAGTGCTTGGCCATTTTGGGGCACGTGGAGCAAGATGGGGCTCTTCTTGCCGTTTTACCTAATTTCCAGCTCTGTCTCCCTAACCTTAACCAGAGGAAATGGCGGGGACCGACTGCGCATGCATTTAAATATTTTTGGGGAGGGCTTATTTTCAGGGAGGGCTTATTGTAGTGCCTGCGCTCAAAAGCCTGATTGAGCTTATTATCTGGGGAGGTCTTATTTTCGTGGAAACAGGGTATTAGATGACAATCTGGGGGAAGGGATTAAAAGCAGTCCCATCCTATCTGACCTGGGAGGACAGGTAAAAATGTCTTTAGGGAAAGATGGTCCTACCAATAACCTGACCCTGTGCCATTTAAGGCTTTAAAGGTGAGGACCAGCATCTTCAATTGCACCTGGAAAGAAACTGCAAGCCAGTGGAGTTCTCGTAACACATGAGCAAGCCGGGGGGCTCCCATTTACTGTTCACACTGCTGCATTCTGGACCAGTTGACCTCCTGCTCGTGGCTCCTGTGCCACTGAATACTTTCACCACACCCTGCTTTATTGTTCCTTACCTAAAGGTAATCTACCAACATAGAATTGGCCCTGATTAGGAACACTCCCAGCCAGGTAAATCTAATGCATTTTGTTAAAGATCATGTGGACAACCAAGACTCAAATGAGCCGCTCTCAATTTACAAAAGTTTTGCTACTCCACCTGAAACTCTGCACTGGGATCTATTTTATAGCTGCGTAGAATAGAGGTCTCCTTGATGCCGGATATTAAAGTCTGTAGCTCACAGCAACTTTTATTGTAAATTACAACTGCTGTTTACAGACTGTAATAAAAGTTTTACACCCTGCTATAAATCTTTTACACTGCTAGTGAATTCAATAGCCTGCTCATTTCTGAGCTGGGCAAAGAGTTTGAAACCCCCAAAGCATCATTTATGGTTGAGTAAATCCAGGAGGACTCCCTGTATCAGGCAAATAACAGAATAACAGAGTTGGAAGAGGCCTTGGAGGTCTAGTTCAACCCCTTGCTCAGGCAGGAAACCCTAAGTCATTTCAGACAAATGATTGTCCAATCTCTTCTTAAAAACTTCCAGTGTTGGAGCACCCACAACTTCTGGAGGCAAGTTGTTCCACTGGTTAATCGTTTTCACTGTCAGGAAAGAGTACTAGGTCTATTTTTGTTATAAGGTTACATTAATAAAAAATGTCAGGAAATTTCTTCTTAGTTCTAGGTTGCTTCTTGTCCTGCCCTCAGGTGCTTTGGAGAATAGCTTGATTCCCTCTTCTTTGTGGCAGCCCCTGAGATATGCTATGGTGTTACCCCTAGTCCTTTTCATTAAACAAGATGTACGCAATTCCTACACTTTTTGTATGTTTTAACCTCCAGTCCCCTAATCCTCTTTGTTGTTGTCCTCTGCACTCTTTCTAGAGTCTCAACATCTTTTTTACGACCAAAACTGGATGCAGTATTCCTAGTGTGGCCTTACCAAGACAATATAAAGTGGTATTAACACTTCACGTGATCTTGATTCTATCACTCTGTTAATGCAGCCTAGAACTGTGTTGACTTTTTGGGCAGCTGCAGCACACGGCTCATATTTAAGTGATTGTCCACTAGGACTCCAAGATCTCTCTCACAGTTACTACTGTTGAGCGAGGTACCACGTATACTGTACCTGTGCATTTTGTTTTTCCTGTCTAAATGTAGAACCTTACTTTTTTCACCGTTGAATTTCATTTTGTTAGATAGCATCCAATGTTCAAGTCTGTCAAGATCCTTCTGCATCTTAAGCCTATCTTCCAGAGTGTTGGCTATTCCTGCCAGTTTGGTGTCGTCTGCAAATTTAATGAGTTCCCCATCTATCCCCTCATCCAAATCATTGATGAAGATGTTGAAGAATACTGGGCCTAAAACAGAGCCTTGGGGTATCCCATTGCATACTTCCCTCCACGTAGATGCAGTTCCATTGAGTGCACCTGACAAGATTCAGTTGAGGTTAATTCTTTTTGTATTCCAGCCTAGATATGAGAATTTAGAGTGGCATGGCAAAAATGGGCTGTTCTACACTTTTTCCTGGATTTTTTCCCCTTCAATCCTGTGGGTGAACTGGGCATTAAAAAAAACAACAACCTTGGAGAAGGATAACTTGTGGGCACTTTCACAAAATGACTGCTATGGTTGACGCTTGCCCATGCAGGAAGGTAAATGAGTGCAGAGATATTTTCCAGTACGTTATATTTAGCCCCCCCCAAATGTGCTTTAGGCCATCTGCAAAGTTGAATTTTTTTCTGGCCACACATATATACTTTCCAGTAAAATACAGATTTGGCTATTCAGACGATGTCCCAGATTTAAAATAAGAAGGACATTTTGATCACGTAAGTGACTTTTTTCAGTGCCGTGTAGCTTCAAATGGTCACTAAATAAATGGTTGTAAATTGAGGACTATTTGAAACAGGTTTGCCACAATAGAAGGTTGTATAAACAGAGGCATAGAATCAAAATCTGGGATAAACTTTTATGCAACGTTTCATGTTAAGCTGCTTAACGATTGCACCTAGATAATATATTGCAGTCATTGCAGATTTGCCTCAACCCGGTTTGAAAAGCCCTTGAATTTCAAAAGAGTTCACCTAGGGTAGAACTTTATGAAGGTTACAACGTAAAGTTGCCCCAGCCTCCTCTTTCTGTACCAACAGAAATCTTAGTACCTACAGGTAGTCTAATTACATGGGACAATCATTCCGAATTAATGCAGATCTTAATAAAGGAAGAGCATAGCTAATACTGTAATCCTGACCTAAATTCTATTCTTTTGCAACACGGTGGAAAACAACACTTAAAATTTCCCAGAAAGTGGCTTCAACAAACTTATCTTTGCAAGTATATACAGATAGTCCCTGACTTACAAACTTTTGGTTAGTGACTGTTTCAAAGTTACGACTGTACTAAAAAAAAGTTAGGTCATATCATCAAAATTTGAGTGCTTGGCCATCAGCATGTATTTACAATAGCTGTAGTGTCCCAGAATGAGCACCATTTGTGACCGTCCCAGCTGGCTCGGTGGTGCAGCGGGCTAAAGTGCTGTTAAATGCTAGCACTTAGCTGCCAGCTGCCTGCAATTAATGCAAGTTCGAATCTCACCAGGCTCAAAGTTGACTCAGCCTTCCATCCTTTCTAAGGTGGGTAAAATGAGGACCCGGTTTGTGGGGGCAATAAGCTGACTTTGTATATATATATACAAAAGTATGAAGGCTATTGCTTAGCGCATTGTAAGCCGTCCTGAGTCTCCGGAGAAGGGCGGCATATAAATCTAAATAAATTAAATTAATTAAATTAACTGCCTCACTTAACCGCAGAAATTCTGGCCTCAGTTGTGGTCATTAAGCCAAAGACTACCTGTAATTTTGCATCATGCAAGGTAGGTTTATACTCCCTTTAAGTAGTGACAATGTACGATTTTTTTTTGTCCTCCAAACATAAAAATATTGGTATATAAGATAAAGCACTTTGTATGAAGATTCACTTATTGTGGGAAGGCACAACAATTTGTTTAACCTAGTTGTCTTTTGTAGTGAGTGAATTCTGCCTCAACATGTCATGTAAGCCTATAATTGAGATGGAGTTGTGAAAGCTATGTCTTGACATGTTGTATGTATTACGTAGAATAGAGAAATCAAGTTGCAGAAGGAAGTTGGCCATATAATTACTACCCTTTGGGCCACCATCCAGTATTTGTTCAAGCCTCTGATTGCGAAAATCAAGAGTGCACATTGTCAGTATCAAAAGTATGAATATAACCTTTGTTCAGAGGCATTCCCATGTCATGCTAACCCATAAAATAATCTAAAAAGTCTTGAAACACTATAAGCTGGATTCATACGACCCGCTGGTCATATGACTCAGCAGTGAAGGTTAATATTAAATGAAGCACAGGTAGCCCTCAATGTCTATGGAGATTCTCAGTCATCCAGGTCATGGTTGTCTCAAAGGTGCTTTTTTAAGTGGCAACTGGACTTTCTGGTTTTTCTTTGAAGACGTTTCGCTTCTCATCCAAGAAGCTTCTTCGGTTCTCGCATGAGAAGCGAAACATCTTTAAAGAAAACACCAGAAAGTCCAGTTGCCTCTTGAAAAAGCACCTTTGGGGACAGGTAGGCCCTCAGCTTACAACCATGATTGGTACCCAGAATTTCAGCTGCTAAGCAAGCTGATTGTTGAAAGACCTACACTCAATTTTACAACTTTTTTTTTTGCCCGTTATTAAATGAACCATGAATCTGACTTTCCCCATTGACTGTGCTGGGAAGGTCGCAAATGGGAATCAGATGACCCTGGGATGCTGCAACCATCATAAATACATGCCTGTTGCCAAGCTGCTGGCAGGTCATTTTTGACCACATGAACATGGAGATGCTGTGATGGTCATAAATACAAGGACCAGATTATAAATCACTTTTCTCTGTGCTTGTTGGTATGTTTGGTTGCTAATTACATGGCAAAATAAATACAAAATTATGCATATACCCACATATATTATGTGACACAGAGAAACAACACAGTCTAGTTCAGATGTATTCATGTACATAGCGAGAAAAACAAATCTTGCGAGTTTACCAAAAGGATGGCATAGGGAAGAAAGCTATTACAGAATTAGGTAGTCCTGATATAGAAATACTTCAAAACCACCTCCCAGAGGGGAGCAACAGAAACAGACCGTGCAGGGATGTGTGTGTGGGTCTCTAACAAAGCTTTAAGTTCTAACCACATAGCATTTACAAGCAGTATCCTGTATAAAAGGAAGGGAGCTTCCTATAATCTCCGCTGTCCTCACCACTCTCTGTATGGACTTTCTATCTGAGCCAGTGCTACCTCAAAGTCCGGATATTGGAAATTTAGACAGCCCAGCTTGACATGACCATACTTATCTCCGGCGCTAGGCTCCCAAACCTCAGAAACACAACCACAACCGCTTTATTTCATGTCCTTTTTATTTCTCAGGCTCCCCCTCCACCCATAATTAGGTGTATTATACCTCCTCCCAAAAAAAGCCATGCACTTTTACATCCAGGAAGTCAAACTGGCATGCCCAGCAATTGCCACGGTGCATCTTTCGTGCAGATGAACCTCGGGGGGGAGGGGGGGCTGCCATCCACACAGTAGTGGACCGTGACCACCCTTCCACTCGTGTGTGTGTGGGGGGGGAGAAATCACCCTCTATGCACCCCCCTCCTCCAGTGGTGGCAGATTGCTACCAATTTCCCAAGGTTGCAACTGCAGTAGCAGCTGTTGTGGCCTAGAGGTGGAGCTCTTGCCTCAACAATCAGGAGGTTGGGAGTTCAATCCTTGGTAGAGGCAGATGTAAGGTCTCCTGCTTGGGCACGGGGTTGGATTTAGATGACTTGCCAAGGTCCCTTCCAACCAGGGGTGAAATGTAAAATTTGTTACTACCGGTTCTGTGGGCATGGCTTGGGGGGGGGGAAGTGTTAATGTGACTGGGGTAGGCGTGGCCAACTTTTTTTTTTTAACTTTTCAAAGCATTTTTTTCTAATGCTTTGAAAAGCCTCTGCCGATCAGGCAACTCAGCCTGGATCCTCGAGACTTTTCAAAGCATTTTTTTTACCACCTCTTCGGCCAAGAGGTTGCAGAAAAAAATACTTCGAAAAGCCTCTGAGGATCCCAGCTGAGCTGCCCGATCATCAGAGGCTTTTTTTTTTACTTTTAAAAGCATTTTTTCATCGGAAGAGGTGGTAGAAAAAATGCTTTTAAAAGTTAAAAAAAAAAGCCTCTGATCATTGAGCGGCTCAGCTGGGCATAGTGGGGGGGGAGCAGTGCAGGGATTTTTGCTACCGGTTCTCCAAACCACCTGCCACCATCGCTACCGGATCGGGTGATCCAGTCCGAACCAGTATTTCAAGGTTGACTCAGCCTTCCATCCTTCCGAGGTAGGTAAATTGAGGACCCGGATTGTGGGGGCAATAAGCTGACTTTGTATAAAAAAAGAACACCGCTTGTGGGGGCCAAAAGCCCTACTAAGCAGGTATATACCAAAGTATGAAGGCTATTACTTAACGCATTGTAAGCCGCCCTGAGTCTCCAGAGAAGGGAGGCATATAAATCAATCAAACAAACAAATAAATAAATATCACCCCTGCTTCCAACTCTTGTTAAAAGCAGCCAGCCCCTTCTGAAGGACGCCCCCCAACGCTGCTCCAGCCAGACCCCGGATAATAACAGCGGCAGCGCCCGGCAGGTTGTCCTGCCTTGGTGGATCCCCCAAGCAGCCAATGATCAAGCGGGACGATCCGCTCAGGCGACTGCCGTCTCCTTATTGGCTCCTCCCTCCAGGTCTGGCCTGATTGGTGACGCCCACGGCTTGGGGTGAGTGCGCCGCGCCAATGGGGAGAGCGCGTGTGGCTTGCGCCGGGGACGGGGAAGTGAGGGGGGGGAGAGAGAGGGGAGGGGGGAGCCGGGGAGGGGTTAGAGGGGATTGACCTGGAGTAACCTGCCCCATCGCCCCAGGCCCGGGAGGGATGCTCCCAGCGGAGGGTGGCCGCCGAAGGGAGCCCGGGAGATCGCGGAGAGCCAGCGAGAGGAGGCTTTGGCATTTGCAAAGTGGGAGCCAGCACCAGGAGGAGCCTGCCTGCGGCCGGGCTCTTGCACCCATGCGCTCCCGCTGAATGGGAGAGCGCCCGCCCGCCGATTCGTCCACGCCACCCGCCGGAGCATCATCCGCCGTTTGCTGCGCCAGGCCCGGAGAGCACCCAGGGGATCCCCGCTTCTGGCTCAGGTGAGAGAAGGGCGCCCCCTTTAGGGAAGGCGGCGGCCCTAAGGGGGGAAAGGATCTTGGTCGATCACCGAAGTGGGGGGGGGGAGCCTCTCCCCTCTCTTTCTTTCCCCGCTTTTGTTTCACTCCGCCCGGATCTCCCTTCCTGCTGCTGCTGCGGATCGAAAACAGGTGGTCTCTGGCAAAGGGATCCCCTCTCCAGGGGAGCAGGAGATCCAGATCAAAGGTGGGGGTGGGATGCGGTGGCGTGGGGGAGACTCCTGGAGGGATCTCCAAACCGGCTCACGATCCCTTGCCCTCCTCCATCAAAAGAAACATTTCCTCCTGCAGGTTTACCCAAAGAAATATTTGCTGGGGGTGGGATCTGGTGGTTTAAGCCGGGGGAATTTGTTTTTGGGGGGGGGGGATCGGGAAGAAGGGATGCTTTTGTGAAAGGTGGGGAGATCGGGATCCGGGCTCCAAGGAAAAGAGCCGCAGAGCTTGTTCTCCACCCTCACTCAAGAGGGATCAGCGTGGTACAACAGTGGTTGTTGGAAGCCGGCTGGTTTGGGAACTGATGCTGATGATGAAATTGTAGTCAGACACGTCTGGAATGAAAAGTAAAAGGGGGGAAAGTCAAGATCGTCTATTTGAAGCAGCCTTTCTCAACTTTTTCAGATGTGTGGACACCAACTCCCAGGATTCCCCAAGGTGGACGGTGGCGGAGGAATTCTGGGAGTTGAAGTCCACGCAGGCATCTTAAAAAGTTGAGAAACCCTGCTTTAAAAAGTCACTCAAGTGTCTTCCTTCTGCTGACTGCACTTGTAATTTGATTGTGCTGTTCTTACCAGATATGGAAACCTCAATCTTGGCCTTTTTTTACTGACCAAGAAGCGGTTGGGGATTTTAGGGAGCTGCAGATGCAGGACCTCCGTTCTTTGCTTTCAGAAGGATGTGGGTGCATTGATTTTTTGGGACAATTGGACGAAGGCCCAGCTCTCAAACCTCCATGGAGGCAGGGATCTTTCCAAGGGCCCAAACTGGAAAGAAACGGGAAGACCTGTTAGAAAAAGGAAATATAAATCATTCAACAGGTGTTTCAGGGATGGAAAGTTAGCTAGAGGCTTTTCATTACCTTCTCAACATATTTTACCCCCGGCGCCTCAAATCTTTTTAATAGATCTGGTTGCTGGTTAGAATGGAAAATCAAGAGAAGGGTCTAGAATGGGCTTGGAAATGGTCTCCTTCATGGGGATTCAAGATCATGGACCCTAATCTTATTTTTGACAGCAATAGCAAAGTGATTTAGCCTTGTTCTTTGTCTTCTTTTTGTCCTTTTAGTCAAAAGCCCTGAGGGCTTTTTTTTTTTTTTTGGGTGATCACATCTCCAAGGAAAATCCAGCCTGTCCCAACTTATTTATTTAATTAGATTTTTATTCCATCTTTATTACTTTATAAGTAACTCAAGGCAGGGGACACATACATAATTCTCCTTTCTCCTCCTGCCTTTCCCACAACAACCCTGTGAGGTAGGCTGAACTGAGAGAGAATGACTGGCCCAAAATCTTACTTTTTCATGCGTAAGATTTACATTTCCAAGGTCAACTAAAATTTGACTTTTTCTCTTTCTTCCCTTTCTCTCTTTTTTCTCTTTCTTTTTACTCTTTCACTCTCTCTCTCTTTTGCTACGTCTCCTTTCTTTTTTCTTTCTTTTTCTTTTTCTTTCTTTTTTCTTTCTTTCTTTCTTTCTCTCTTTTTCTTTTTCTTTCTTTTTCCTCCTTTCTCTGTGGCATGGCATGATTTGAAATATGCTGAGTGTTCTTCCCAAATGCCCAAACTGAAATAATATATAAACATCTGTGTGGGTAGTCATGGGAATGTGAACTAAAGTGGTTTGATCAAGATCTTTCCTGAAGCCAGATAATATTTACAGATGTAAAAACATCTGTTCATATCTTCTGTTCTGACATTCACAGGCTTTTATAATTCAAATCTCAACTAGCTGAAATCCGTCTTCAGTAGTTTCAAAGTTTTTCATCCGATACCTGTGGTCACCTGTTTCTTAAATTCATTTTTTTAACCGTCCCAGACATTATAGGCAGAATAAACATTCTCTGTACCATCGTTCATGTATTTGTTGAATAGAATTGCCACTGAGTCTTATGTGCCGGCAGAGTTGTAGAATGGTTCATACCCACTTTGCCATGAATTTTAAAAAAAATGCAATTTTCCTGAATATTTTAATAGAAAAATATGTAAAGGGAAAATAAATGCAATTTCAAGAATCAGGGAGGTCCCAAGGCTATGGTGTAGCCTCTGTGAATTTTCCTTCTTTAGAATTATTGTTTCAATAAAGGAGAATATTGGTAGCTCAGGGCTGAAATTTGGGGTCCTTGGTGCTCTCTGAACTTGGCTCTTTTCCTATGGACCTTTCATTACCAAACTAGGTTACATCATCAGTGTTAGTAGGGAGTGGAGTTGGTTCTCATTTTATATAAACAGAGAGCAAACCTTCTGGGTACCCTCTAGTTTGGGTAATGAAACGTCAGCAAAAAAGCAACCAAGGTGCATCATCATTGCATCAAACTAGTTGCTATCAAGCAAAGATTATAATCATGAAATCTGTTATCAAAATGCCGATTCCTTTATTAGATTTCCACCCGGCTTTTCCCATAGCATGTATACGATTCGCTTCTCTGATTTTGTCGCCACAGCAACAACCTTAGGAAGTAGATTTTGCTGAGAAAGGGACTGGCCCTAAATCACAGACGGTCCTTCCTGCCTGAAGGGGGGATTGGGAACTAGATTCCTCTATTCCAGGCGTGTCAAACTCAAGGCCCGTGAGTCGGATTCAGCCCTTAGGATGCTTAAATCTAGCCTGTGGGGCTGGCCTGGAAATAGCAAAGGACCAGTCCGCTATGCCTCTGCTAGTGAAAACGGGGTGCGGGGAGAGAGCCCTATTTTTGGGCTTGACGGCTTCCTGCAGCCAAGCCAAAATGGGGCATGGGGGGGTGCATGTGGCCCTCCCGCACCCTGATTTGGCAGACAGGGTGCTGCAGGGGGTGTCCGTCCCATCTCCCCCCCTCATCCCCCGCCCAGCCGGCTCGCAGAGGAGAACTACTATGCTGATTCGGCCCTTGAAGAAATTCAGTTTGACACCCCTGCTCTATTCCTACTTCAGCACCTTAAATCATTATGTTGGAAGTTTGGCTCTATGTCCGTGATGGCGAACCTATGGCACAGGTGCCACAGGTGGCATGCGGAGCCATATCGGTGGGCACGCGAGCTCAGCTCCGGCCCGCATGTGTGCGCCAGCCAGCTGATTTTCGGGCCTTTTGGGGCCACCAGAAGTCAGGAAACACACTGTTTCCGGCCTTCGGAGGACCTTGGGGAGGGAGGCCGTTTTTGCCCTCCCCAGGCTCCTAGAAAGGCTCTGGAGCCTGGGGAGAGCAAAAAACGAGCCTACCGGGCCCACCGTGCCATCGCATGCCAAAAGCGGGGGGGAGTACGGGGAGGGGCACATAGATTTATGGATGTGGGCACGCGTGCGTGTGAACCCACCGCACTCCCCCCGCTTCTGGCACGCGATGGCAAAAAGGTTAGCCATCACTGCTCTATGTGGTGGTTAAACACATGAGCCATGCGATAGAAATTTAGTTTAAAATTTAGAACCTGGCCTCTGATTGTCTCCTAGCGAATAATACGTTTGCCTATTTTATCTGTGATAAAGCAGCAAGTGCTCATTTAATGGATTTATCAGCATGAAACATCATTCGGTAGCTTTCATTCGTAACTGAATACAGATAGTCCTTGACTTACAACCAATCGTTTGGCAACCTCTTGAATTTACAGCCGCACTAAAAAAAAAAAAGACTTAACAACCGGGGCTCTTGTTTACAACCGTCTTGGCATTCCCCACAGTCACAGGATCAAAATTCAGGTGCTTGACAAGGTGGCAGCGTCCTGGGGTCATGTGAGATACACTGATCTAGAGAATTTATTTAATTAAATTTATTTGCCACCTATCTCACTAGGAGGTGACTCTGAGTGACTTAACAATGTAAAAAAACAAAACAATGTTGAATGTATGTTGAATTTACATATAAACCTCATCTGATACAGGAAAATAATACTGCGTAACATTTTAAGAAGGTATTGAATTATAACTTCAAAAGTTGGAAGGTGCCTTAGAGATTATGTACTCCAACCGTCTGTTCAGTGTAAACTCTACCAGAATATCTCTGACATTCAGTCACAGGTGAAGGAGACTACACCTCTACCAGCTAACAATTCCTATAGTCAGGAAGTTATTCCTGATGTGTGGGGTCCTCGGTGCTTTCTGAGCTAGGTGGTTTTCTTGCAGACGTTTCATTACCAAACTAGGTAACATCATCAATGCTAGAAGGGAATGAGAAGTCTTTCTGAAGTCTAGCCTGAATCTCTTTCCTTCTAGTTTAAACTCAGTGATTCTAATCTTAAATCTGTTGTCTATTCTGTAAGATAAGGTTTCAGATATTTGAAGATTGCTATAGTATCTCCTCTTAGTCTTTTTTTCCCCCTTTGGTGGTTATGCGGGGGTTAAATTCTGCATATACGTTAAATTAACAGAATGGGTTCCAGGTTCCTAACCATAGGGATTTAGGAGGTGTACTTTCTCTTTGGAAAATTCTCCATCTGCTTCTTAAAATTTGGTCAGCCCTGTCTCTTTTACTCTTTAGGAAAACTTTAAAAAATCGGTTTTTTTCCAGTATGATACATAAGCCTCTCTTGCAAGTTGTAGTACCTATTAGATTAGTTGGCTTTTGGCGTGTTGCTTTTTACTTTGTTCTTACTGATATTGTTGATTTTAATTATAAGTGACATTTTCATTTAGCTTTATCAGTGTGCGTTGTCTGTGCGTTTTTTTGTTACTATAATTCTTAATTTTTTACTATTAATCTCTGGTAATAATTCCATCATCTTGATGTTGATACACATAGTTTTATGGAGTTGGGTGCCTTCTAAATCAAATAATTTTTTTAAAAAATTAAATCAGTAAATAAATACAGGTAATCCTTGATTTACGACCCCAATTGTGCCTAAAAATTCTATTGCTAAGTGAGATAGTTAAGTGAGTTTTGCCCCATTTTATGACCTTTCTTGCCACAGATGTTTAAGTGAATCACTTCAGTTGTTAAGTTAGTAACGCAGTTGTTAAATCGATCTGGCTTCCCCATTGACTTTGCTTATTATTTATTTATTTATTGGTTTGATTTATATGCCACCCTTTCTCCGGAGACTCAGGGCGGCTTACAATGCGTTAAGCAATAGCCTTCGTACTTTTGTATATACTTGCTTAGTAGGGCTTTCGGCCCCCCCCAAGCGGTGTTCTTTTTTATACAAAGTCAGCTTATTGCCCCCACAATCCGGGTTCTCATTTTACCTATCTCGAAAGGATGGAAGGCTAAGTCAACCTTGAGCCTGGTGAGATTTGAACTTGCAGTAATTGCAGGCAGCTGGTGCTACTTAACAGCACTTTAGTCTGCTGCGTCACCAAGGCTCTTAGAAGGTCACAAAAAGTGACCCCTTGACCCTAGGACACTGCAACTGTCACAAATATGACCCACTTTTTGATTGTGCGACCATGGGATGCTGCAACGGTCAAAAGGGTGAAAAATGGTCATGTCACTTTTTTCAGTGTCGTAGTAACCTTGAGTGATTGTAAGTCGAGGACTACCTGTAGCTAGATCCTTTAACCATCCCTCATAAGGTTGATCTCAGATCCTTCATCATTTTGGTAATCTTCCTCTGAACTTGATCAGTTTTGCCATTGGGTTTTATTTGGGCTTGATCCTAATGTAGTCAAATCAGCATCCCTGCACCCAAATAAGTCCTCAGAAAGGCCTCTTCCAGTGGTGAAATCTGAACTGGTTTACTACCGGTTCTCTGGCCACGCATGCGCGCTGCGCACCAAATGCGAGCTGTACCCATGCATGCACAGTGTGGGCCAAAAGGAGGCTTGGGAAGGTAAGTAGAACAGCGCGGGGGTGTGTGTGATCAGCTGTGGTGCACGATCGCGGGGAACCTTTAAAAAAATTTTTTTAAAGCATTTTTTACCACCGGCTTGGGCGAATAGGTAGTAAAAAATGCTTTAAAAAGTAAAAAAAAGGTTCCGATGATCGCACAGCACAGCTATGATTGTCAGAGCCTTTTTTAAACTCTTTAAAGAATTTTTTACTACCTATTCGCCCAAACCGGTAGAAAAAAAATGCCTAAAAAGTGAAAAAAGGAGCCTTGGTGGAGCAGCGGACTAAAGCGCTGTTAAATAGCACTTAACTGCCAGCTGCCTGCAGTTACTGCAAGTTCAAATCTCACCAGGCTCAAGGTTGACTCAGCCTTCCATCCTTCCGAGGTAGGTAAAATGAGAACCCGGATTGTGGGGGCAATAAGCTGACTTTGTATAAAAAAGAACACCGCTTGGGTGGGGCCCAAAAGCCCTACTAAGCAGGTATATACAAAAAGTATGAAGGCTATTGCTTAACGCATTGTAAGCCGCCCTGAGTCTCCGGAGAAGGGCGGCATATAAATCGAACCAATAAATAAATAAATAAATAAATAATTAAAAAAAAAGTTCCGACGATCAGCTGAGCGGCGCACGATCATCGGAACTGTTTTTTTTTTTTACATTTTTTACTACCAGTTCGGCGAACCAGTAGCATTTTTTACTGCCAGTTCAGGCGAACCGGCCCGAACAGGTAGCATTTCATCCTTGACCATTTCCCTATCTTAAGGAATCGGAACTTTTGCAGAAGCTCAGAGTAGAGTAGTTTTCAATGAGTGACCACAGTTGAAACATAGCAGTTCCACTGCTAAGCAACATGGTCACTGAGAGTGAAACATCTGATAGACTTAATAGCATCTCTTCCCATTTGGTCCTTAAACAATTGTGGGTGGTTAAGTGAGTCACCGTGTAATGGTGACTGGCAGTTTTACAAAAGTCTTCTCCATTAATTCTGCTTTTTGTGAAGTGTTCAAATCTTGGTCATGAGCCAGCAGGGATGCTGCAATGGGCATAAGTGGAAGAACTGGTCGTAAAAACTGGGATTGCTTTTCTGTACCACTGTAACTTCAGACAGTTCTGTTCGAAACAGAAGTTGGGCATTCATTTGTCAAAGATGCTGTAATCCAGTGCTTCTCAAATAATGGGGTGCCCCCCCCAGAGGGGGCGCGAGGCTCCGTAAAAGGGGGCGCGTTTGACCTCGGCATCTGATTGGCTGTCCAAAACCCTTGTGACACGAGCCTGTCGGAGCCATCTTTAGTGTGGGACGTCCGTCCACACTTACTTTGTTGCCCGACGGATGTGCACCCAATTGATGCTCAAATGACTGACAATGACCTTCTCCTGTGAAACATAACACTGCCCCAATTAATCAAACTTGCTAAAGAAATCGGGCTACCGCTGCTGACATTTGCATCGATAGTAATAATAATAATAATAATAATAATTTAATTTGTATCCCGCCCTTCTCCCAGAAGGGACTCAGGGTGGTGGACAGCCAGAATTAAAATACATACAATACAAAAATTAAGATAAATTAAAAGATATTAAATCAATCGGCCTCCCAATTTAAAACCCCAAGTCTATAAAATTCAAAATCCCAATTTAAAACCATTTAAGCTAGGCCGGCTTGCTGGAATAAGTAAGTCTTCAAGGCTTTGCGGAAGGTACGAAGGTCCGGGATCAGTCTTATTCCAGGAGGTAGCTCATTCCATAGGGCGGGTGCCCCCACAGAGAAGGCTCTCCCCCTGGGGGCCGCCAGCCAACATTGCTTGACTGACGGCACCCTGAGGAGGCCCTCTCTGTGAGAGCGTATTGGCCGGTGGGAGGTTATCGGTAGCAGCAGGCGGTCTCGTAAGTACCCTGGCCCTAAGCCATGGAGCGCTTTAAAGGTGAGTACCAATACCTTAAAGCGCACCCGGAAGACCAACGGGAGCCAATGCAGCTCGCGCAGGAGAGGCGTTACATGGGAGCGCCCCGTCGCTCCCATAATCACCCGCGCGGCCGCATTCTGAACCAGTTGGAGCCTCCGGGTGCTCCTCAAGGGGAGCCCCATGTAGAGAGCGTTGCAGTAGTCCAGGCGAGATGTAACGAGAGCATGAGTGACCGTGCATAAGGAGTCCCGATCCAGAAAGGGGCGCAACTGGCGTATCAGGCGAACCTGATAAAAAGCCCTCCTGGCCACGGCCGTCATGTGCTCTTCTAGTGAGCATTAAGCCAGTACATGTGACTGCGCATGCTCCTCCCTTTCAAGGAGAACAGACCTTTTTCTAATAATGATACTATTTACAGTCGCGCAGGGGGCACGAAAAATGTTTTCTTCTTCCTAGGCGGGCATGACAGAAAATAATTGAGAAGCACTGCTGTAATCGATGTTGGGTTGGATCCAATCTGGGTTGGATGATCTCTAAAACCCCTTCCAATTGTATTTATATTTATCGGGGGGAAAATTCCAGAAAAAAAAAATCACAAAAAGATCCCAGCTTTTTAGATCATGTTATAAGTTTTTCTATCCCTTCTGCCAGCCTTCTATTTTAAATATGTACACTTCAATTCCCAGAATTCCTGATCCAGTGAGGCAATTTCTGAGAATTCTGGGAATTGAAGTTCATAATCTGCAAAACAATTTGATGAGGAAATCTGCCTCGGGCCACATCTCTGCTTATATAAAGTGAGAAGCAATCTAAAAATATTTTTGTTGGGAGCAATCCGCATTATAAAGTCGACCTTTGAATAAATATGCACAGGTTCATGCTGATAATCTGCCATACAGGTAGTCCTGATGTACAGACTGATGACTGGTTGCTTAGCAACCATTCAAACTTCTAAAGAACCCACGGGGGACAGGGGACACTTATGACCTGGATTCAAAGTTGTGACGGTTCCCTCCTCCCCATGGTCACATGACTGCATTTTGGGTGCTTGACAACAGGACCAGATTTCCAGCAGTGTTCTGTAGTCCCATGACTGCATTTTATGACAGATTTGCCAAAACATGACATTTATTTCCAGTTTTCACACCAGTGGTGGGTTTCAATTTTTTTTACTACCGGTTCTGTGGGTGGCGTGGCTTGGTAGGCATGGCAGGGGAAGGATACTGTAAAATCTCCATTCCCACCCCACTCCAGGGGAAGGATACTGTAAAATCCCCATTTCCTTCCGATTAGCTGGGACTTGGGAGGCAGAGAATTGATGGGAGCGGGGCCAGTCAGAATTTTTACTACCGGTTCTCTGAACTACTCAAAATTTCCGCTGCCGGTTCTCCAGAATTGGTCAGAACCTGCTGAAACCCACCTCTGTTTCACACCCATGCTGGCTGGGGAATTCTGGGAGTTGAAGTCCGCCCATCTTCGAGGGATCAAGGTTGGAAAACACTGCCATACATATTTGTGGATCAGCTCATCCGTGGATTAGCAGACCCTGAATTTTTTTTTTTACTAAAGTACCATGAAAAATGTACCGCCTGCAGATAAGCAAATAGTAAATAATAATAATAATAATAACAACAACAACAACAACAACAACAACAACAACAAATGTATGAAAATTTTGAGCTGGGTGGCACGTTTTTCATGCAATCTCATTAAAAATTTGAAGGTCATCTTTCCCGGGTGGGCTTATTCGCAAATGTATACACTATGATGTTGTTCTGTTTTATTATTAAATCAAGTTAATTCCATTATTTTATTATAGAATTATGACATTTCCAATTTACTGGTCAGGCTAATATGCCATGAGTTGTAGATACAGTTTTTATGCAAGGTTGCCTGAGTTGAAAACCATTTCAAGGGTTCTTCTAGTGTACAAAATTTGAGAGAGGCTGGATTAAAGTGATACTTAAGGGCCTGACAAGTAGATCCTTAGCTGGCACACCAGAAGGCAGTTGCTCCTTTCTTATCCCTGATGGAAGGAAAGGAGGAGATTGTAGGTAGAGGTTAAAAGCGTCCAAAGTACCTTGTTGGGAGATAGTCACCACATACAAGCGTTGCTGTGATGGATGCTCTAAATCAGGAGTGTCAAAACTCAAGGCTTGGGGCTGGATCTGGCTCACGGGGTGCTTAGATCTGGCCCGCAGGACTGCCCTGGAAACAGGGAAGGACCGGTCTCTGGTGCTGTGCTCTGCCAGCGAAAATGGAGCTTGGGGGGGCTGTGGGCGGCCCTCCTGAGCCAGTGGTGGTTGCTCCCGGTTCGCACCAGTTCGTAAGAACCGGTAGTAAAAAATTTTAGTAGTTCGGAGAACCGGTAATAACATTGGCTGGCCACACCCCTGAACCAGCCCCGGCCCAGTCGCCGCTTGCTTACCTTGCCTACCTCATCAGAGGCTTTTTTTTTTAACGTTTAAAAGCATTTTTTTCTACAACCTCTTCAGCTGAAAAAATGCTTTTAAAAGTAAAAAAAAAAGCCTCTGATGATCGCACAGCTCAGCTGGGATCGTCAGAGGCTTTTCAAAGCATTTTTTCTACAACCTCTTCGGCCGAAGAGGTTGTAGGGAGAAAAAATGCCTTTAAAAGCCTCTGGCGATCCCAGCTGAGTTGCCTGATCGTCAGAGGCTCCTAAAAGCATTTTTTTTCTGCAACCTCTTAAGGTTGTAGAAAAAAAATGTTTTAAAAAGAAAAAAAAAAGTTGACCACGCCCACCCAGTCACATTACCCCCCACCAAGCTACACCCACAAAATAAGCCACGCCCACAGAACTGGTAGTAAAAATTTTTAGAACCCACCCCTGTCCTGAGTTCCCTTTTTGCTGGCAGAGGGTTGCAGGAGGCCATCGCAGCCGAACATGGAGCATGCAGCCCTCCCGAGCTCTGTTTTTGCTGGTAGAGAGCAGTGGTGGTATTCAGCCGGTTCTATTCGGTTTGGGCGAACCGGTAGCGCCGGCTGCAGGAGTCTCCGCCCACCCACCCAGACATCATCACGTCCCATTTATCCCCGTTTTTGAAGCTCTGTGCATGTGCGCAAGTGCACTCACATTTGCGAACTGGTAGTGAAGATAAGTGAGTATCATCCCTGTGGCAGAGGGTTGCAGTAGGCCATCGCAGCCAGAAACGGAGTTTGGGAGTCCATTTTCTCTGGCAGAGCATTCGGGCCACCACAGGCACCCCAAGACGAATGACGTTGAGCTGGCCACGCCTACCCTGCCCACGCCCATACCTCCCCCTCCCCTCCCCCTAGGTCAAACACAACCCTGATGTGGCCCACAATGAAATTGGGATTGACACCCCTGCTCTAAACCAGTGGCCCCCAACCTTTGGGCGAACAGGGATCAGTTCTGTGGAGAAAGGCTTTTCTGTGGACCGGAGGGGGGCATGGTTTTGCGTGCTGCCTGCATCCCCCGGATGGGGCTTTGCTTGTTTGCATGGCCTCGTTGCTGGCATGCCGTGGATCGGTTCTGGTCCACATGGACTGGGGTTGGAGACCCCTGCTCTAAACATTTGCCATATAAAGTCACTCAGATCCATTGAGTTGGACTTCTCAAAGGGAGGTCCAGAGTTGGCCATGCCATGGTCAGGGTTTTAGCCTGGGATTCTGTAAAGGGGAAAGAGTGGCAGAATCTGGGGGCAGAGTTAAAAGAGGGATCAGGGTAACTTTGTAGTGGATTATTGCAAAACACTCCGCATGGGGCTGCCCCTTGGAAGCTAGAGCTGGTTCAGAATACAGGTAGCTTTCGACCTACACTCAAAACCGTAGAAATGATGGTAGATTTTAGGAGAAACCCTCCTATACTACCACCTCTTACAATACTAGACAACACAGTATCAACAGTAGAGACCTTCAAGTGTCTAGGTTCTATAATAAGTGTGGAGGCTCCGGAGTCCGCGCATCACTCCCAGATGGCCCTGGCCCCATCTCTGCCTCCAACGCAGAGCCCTCGTCCGAGCCTTCCCCAAACTCCAGGACTTGCCCATGTTCCTCCCCAGCCTCCTCACTGTCCGACTTCGCTGCCAGCTCCACAGGCTGCTGGCGGACCACAACAGCGGGTGAGGGCTTCGCTTGTTTGCACAGCCTGGTTTCTGGCATGCTGTGGACTGGTGTCACAGACTGGAGGTCGGAGACCCCTGGCTTAGGGCATGCCTGTCTGAGGAACCAGCCTCTTTCCCATCATTTTTAACCAACCTGTAAAATTCCAACAGAGGAGCCTTATTTTCATGTCCCAGCCATTAGACAATGTCATCTGATAAGGCCTGGGAAGTGAGTCCTTTCTGAATAACATCTCTTTGGAATTTCAGACTCCCCCCCCCACCTGCAAACTTTAAAATAATCTCTGAAAATCTGTTTTGGTTTGTTTCTCAGGGTGTGTCCATCTGCTGTACAATGTTTGTTCTGGTTAGGATATGTTTGCTCTCGCTATAATATTTACTTTTTGTTTTGAGAAATTGTATGTTTTTAATCTGTGCGTTGCCCAGAGTGCAGAATCAGTGTTGAGTTGGGGGGCATTTTATACCTTTAAAGGGATGCGGTGGCTCAATGACTTAAGACGCTGAGCTTGTCGATCAAAAGGTCAGCAGTTCAGCGGTTCGAATCCCTAGTGCCGCGTAACGGGGTGAGCTCCCGTGACTTGTCCCAGCTTCTGCCAACCTAGCAGTTCGAAAGCACGTAAAAAATGCAAGTAGAAAAATAGGGACCACCTTTGGTGGGAAGGTAACAGCATTTTGTGCACCTTTGGCGTTCAGTCATGCCAGCCACATGACCACGGAGACGTCTTCGGACAGCGCTGGCTCTTCGGCTTTGAAACGGAGATGAACACTGCCCCCTAGAGTCAGGAACGACTAGCACATATGTGCGAGGGGAACCTTTACCTTTATACCTTTAAATTATACATTAATAAAATGGAGCCGAATGTTGGATTCATCCAGAGGGTCACAAGAAGATTGTTTGATTTTTATTGACTTGTTGTTCAGTTGCTAAGTCGTGCCTGACCCTTTGCGATCCATGGACCACAACACTCCAGCCCCCCTCCCCCATCCTCCACTGTAGTTTGTCCAAATTCATGGTCATTGCATCGATAACATAATCTACCCATCTCGTCCTCTGCCGTCCCCTTTTCCTTTGGTCTTCCATCTTTTCCCAACCTCAGGGTCTTTTCCAGCGAATCCTTTCTTCTCATTTTGTGGCCAGAGTATTTTGAGCTTCAGCTTCAGGATCTGTCCTTCCAAAGAACAGTCAGGGTTGATTTCCTTTGGGATCGACTGATTGGATCTCCCTGCAGTCAAAAAAGGACTCTCTGGCACCACCATTTGAAAGCCTCAAATCTTCGACGCTCAGCCTTTCTTATGGTTGTCCCAAAGGTGCTTTTTCAAGAGGGAACTGGAATTTCTTTGTTTTTTCCTTGAAGACATTTCTCTTCTTATCCAAGAAGATTTTTCAGGTCTGTGAAGCTAAAAATTATTGGAATAAAATTAAGATATGGCTGGAAGAAATGATACAACAACGTATTGATTTAAAACCAGAGCTATTCCTACTGGGTATCCTGCCAGAAAAAAATAGCAAAGAAAATATTTATTTGATTCTACATGTAATAACAGGTGCAAGGGTTGTTTATGCACAGCATTGGAAAGCAGAGAAAATTCCTTTGGAAGGAGAAGTCATAAAAAAAAATTTAGATTGTGCAGAAATGAACAGATTGACTTTGATGATTAAAGAAAGAGAAGATTCAGAATACTTTAAGATATGGAATCAATTCTACTATTGGTTAGAAAAGAGATATAAATAAGTAAAATAATAGTTATGTATAAAAATGTTATAATCAGAATATTTTGTTATTGATGAATTGTTGTAATTGATTCGATGAGAATGAAGACAGAAGAAATAACAAAAAGAAGCATGATGAGAGACAACACCAAGATGTCACATGGAAGGAATGACTGATGTATAAAATGTTTGTTTGTTTAAAAAATAAATTAAAAAAAAAAGAAGAAGTCCAGTTCCCTTTTGAAAAGCACCTTTGGGACAACCATGACCTGGATAATTCAGAATTTCTATGGTCCAACTCTCACAGCTATACATTACTCCTGGGGAAAACCATAGTACCATGATGGCGAACCTATGGCATGCGTGCCCCTCTTTGTGGGCACATGCGCCGTTGCCAGCTGCTTTTCCGGGTTCTGTCACGCACAT
Source organism: Ptyas mucosa (assembly GCA_012654045.1). Lineage (NCBI taxonomy): Eukaryota > Metazoa > Chordata > Lepidosauria > Squamata > Colubridae > Ptyas > Ptyas mucosa. The sequence continues at coordinate 21,189,085 of WNWU01000013.1, forward strand.
GCAAGCCGGCCAGCTGGAGCTTCCAGCTGGAACCAGAAGACAGCAACTGTCCAGTGTGCATGCGCGCAATGGAACCCGGCCAGCTGGGCTTCTGGCATGCGCACCGGCCAGCTGCTCTCTTCCAGGTTTCGGCACACGCATGCAAGCTGGGCTTCTGGCCTGTACGCATATTTGTGCCAGAACCGGAAGACAGGAGCTGGCTGGTGCGCATGCACATCGGACCAGTTGTCCAATGCGCATGCATGCAACGGAACCCGGAAGAGCAACTGGCCGCCGCGTGCATGCACACCAGCCAGCTGCTCTCTTCTGGGTTCCAGCATTACTGGGCTTGTGTGCACATGCTCCAGTTTCGGCACTCGGTGCCGAAAAGGTCAACCATCACTGCTATAGTATATTCGGACCTTTGTTGGCAAGGTCTTTGTTTCTGTTTCTTAATATTTGCCATAGCATCCTTCCAAGGAGCAAGCATCTTTCAATTCCATGGCTACCGTCACCGTCAGTGGTGGGTTGCTCCCGGTTCGCACCGGTTCGCAAGAACTGGTAGTAAAAATTTGTAGTTCTGAGAACCGGTAATAACATTGGCTGGCCACACCCCCGAACCGGTCCCCGGCCTGGTTGCCGCTCGCTTACCCCGCCCACCTCATCAGACTTCTTCTTTTTTTTTTTTACTTTTAAAAGCATTTTTTTTACAACCTCTTCGGCCGAAAAAATGCTTTTAAAAGTAAAAAAAAAAAAAGCCTCTGAAGATCGCGTGGCTCAGCTGGGATCGTCAGAGGCTTCTGAAAGCATTTTTTCTGCAACCTCTTTGGCTGAAGAGGTTGTAGGAAAAAAAAAAACGCCTTTAAAAGCCTCTGGCGATCCCAGTTGAGTTGCCTGAGCGTCAGAGGCTTCTAAAAGCATTTTTTTCTGCAACCTCTTCAGCTGAATCGGTTGTAGAAAAAAATGCTTTTAAAAATTAAAAAAAAAAAGTTGGCCACGCCCACCCAGTCACATTACCCCCCCACCCCCCTACCCCCCACCAAGCCATGCCCACAGAACCGGTAGTTTTTAGATTTTTAGATTTCACCCCTGGGCAAAACTCCCTTAACAAACTCCACACTTAACAACCTAAATTTTGGGCTCAATTACGGTCGTAAATTGAGGACTGCCTGTGTAATCTGTTACTGCTTCCATTTCTTCCCCTTCTATTTGCCAGGAAGTGATAGGGCCGGATGCCATGATCTTAGGTTTTTTGAGTTTTAAGCCAACTTTTGCATTCTCCTCTCTCACCCTCATCAAGAGGCTCTTTCGTTCCTCTTCACTTTCTGCCGTTAGAGTGGTATCGCCTGCATATCTGAGGTTGTTGATATTCCTCTCGGCAATCTTGTGATTCATCCAGCCTGGCATTTTGCATGAATCTTTACCCACTGCCACAATGTTATTGCAAACACAGCCACTTTTGTCGCATGAAGAAGCATTGAAGCTCTGTTCTGGAGAATCTGCGTGGAATATTTGGGATCCGTAATGTCCTTCCCTGAAAAGAACTGTGGTGGTCTGTCATGTAAAACCTTTCCTTTCCTTAGAGGCCACCTTTTTCCTTCCTCGTTATCAGTTGAAGGCAGTTGAAAATTCGGAAAAGTTGGCTCCGGTCAACCATTGGTAATTTCCGTATTGACGTCCTGATTTTTTTTTTTTACTGGCGCCTCTTCTTCCAGTTCTTTCCAGGGATTTACAAAATGGCATCCATTACATCTTAGTGCTGAAATTGTAGACCAGACGACACACTGTTTAATGCAGAGGTCTTCAAACTTGGCAGCTTTAAAACTTGTGGACTTCGACTCCCAGAATTCTCCAGTCAGCTATGCTGTGCTGGCTGGAGAATTCTGGGAGTCGAAGTCCACAAGTCTTAAAGCTGCCAAGTTTGAAGACCTCTGGTTTAATGGAAGATGGATTATTTGTACTAAAATTTAAAAAAAATGTATTTAAAAATATTTTCATTTTTAGGGTCGTGACTTATCTTCTGAGCTCAGAGTTAGAGGTGACTCCTTTTAGTTTTCTTTTCGAGACGGCCTTTAATCCAGTGTTTTCCAAACTTGGCAACTTTAAGACCCGTGGACTTCAACTCCCAGAATTGAAGGCTTTAAGACTTGTGGACTTCGACTCCCAGAATTCTTCAGCCAGCTGTGCTGGCTGGAGAATTCTGGGAGTCGAAGTCCACAAGTCTTAAAAGCTGCCAAGTTTGAAGACCTCTGGTTTAATGGAAGATGGATTATTTGTACTAAAATTAAAAAAAATGTATTTAAAAATATTTTCATTTTTAGGGCCGTGACTTATCTTCTGAGTTCAGAGCTGGCTGGAGAATTCTGGGAGTCGAAGTCCACAAGTCTTAAAAGTCTTCAATTCTGGGAGTTGAAATCCACGGGTCTTAAAGTTGCCAAGTTTGGAAAACACTGGCATAGCATAGCTGGCTGACTTCAACTCCCAGAATTCTCCAGCCAGCAAGGTAGAGAATGTGAAGCGGGTGTAAAGTCGAGGGCTACCTATCTGCGTTTGTAAAAATTGTGCATCCCGGATTTTATCTTGGCACGGAGGTCCGTATGGACTGGGATCCTTGCTAGTCGCTAACAGAGTGAGAACTTTGGATATTGTGATATTTATTACAACGCATCATGATCATGCTGTAACTTGTGTGGTTCTCTGTAGGCAGGGAATGAACAGGTTGAGCATGTTTGAGCTTCCCCCTTTGAACGTCTGGCTGGGAGATTTGCACTGCCTTCTAGTGCTCATCTTACAGTAGTGGCCAAAATTGTGGAAACCTTTTGGGGAAAGTGTATTTTTGAGGTTTGATGGCTAATAACACCACTTTTTGGGGGGAGTTTCAAGATAATCCTATTCCACTGCTGGAATGGCCTGGGAATAGCCCAGACCTTCTTAACCCAATTGAAAATCTATGGAGCTGACTAAAGAAACTTGTTAGTCAGAAGTGAGCCAGCAATAAAACCCAGTTAATAGAAGCAATCCTTCAATCTCGGTTTCACATGATAACAGCTGCAGAACTAAAAGACTTGGTTCACTCCATGGGAAGATATTGTAAGGCTGTCATTCATGCTAAAGGTTACCCAACGAATTGTTAACTGACATGGTGATCATTTTTGTATATCTTTGTTTTTTCTACGTGTTTCACTTTTCTTCTTTCTACTGTAACTGCTATTCTAATAGCAAATCCTTCATAAAAGTTACTGCATTGCATTCTTGATTCAATTATCTTTCCATTGATATATTTATTTATTTATTTTATTTTATTTTATTTTATTTATTTATATTTATATGCCGCCCTTCTCCGGAGACTCAGGGCGGCTTACAATGCGCTAAGCAATAGCCTTCATACTTTTGTATATTTATACAAAGTCAGCTTATTGCCCCCACAAACCGGGTCCTCATTTTACTCACCTTAGAAAGGATGGAAGGCTGAGTCAACCTTGAGCCTGGTGAGATTAGAACTCGCAGTAATTGCAAGCAGCTGGATGTTAAATGCTGCCTTAATAGGAGGCATTAGCCTGCTATGCCACTCAGGCTTTTATGGAACTCCTCCTCCAAAAAAAAAAAGTGGTGTTATTAGCTAGTTTTAGAAAATACACTTTTACCAAAAGGTTTCCACAATTTTGGCCACCACTGTAACACAGGGCTTGCACGATTATAATTCGACAAGTTTTTAGTTTTCATAGCCCAAAAGGCACTCATCCAGTCTGAGGTCGAAGATGTCTTCAACAAGCCCATCATCAAACAATGCCTGATATGAACAGAAGACAATATTTGTAGCTCACGACTGAACTGTGGGGTCCTTGATGCTCTCTGAGCTTGGCTGCTTTCTTGCAGATGTTTCGTTACCCAAAAAAGTAACATTTATTTATTTATTTATTTATTATATTTCTATACCGCCTTTCTCCCGTAGGACTCAAGGCAGTGTACAACCAAGAAGAATATAGACATACAAACATCATAAAATTGCTAATTAAAATTATTACGTAGTTTGGTCAATTAAATAAAACCCAGAGTTAGATGACATTTTAAAAGATCATTCACATGTTCATATGTTTAGCCCCGCCTGTTGGAACAACAGGGTCTTGAGGGCGCGGCGGAAAGCACGGAGATCAGGGATATTCCGTATCTCCGGGGGCAGTTCATTCCAAAGGGTTGGAGCCCTCACAGAGAAGCCCTCACAGTCAGCATGATTTGACTGATGGTACCCTGAGTAGTCCCTCCCTGTAAGAACGAACTGGTCGGTGGGAGGCTATTGGTGGCAAAAGACGGTCTCGTAGGTACCCAGGTCCTAAGCCATGGAGTGCTTTAAAGGTGATGACTAACACCTTGAATCGCGCCCGGAAGACCACCGGGAGCCAGTGCAGCTCATCATCATCAGCGCTAGAAGGGAGCTGGGTTTGCAAACGGATGATGTTACCTAGTTGGGTAATGAAATGTCTGTAAAAAAAACAACAAAGCTCAGAGAGCATCAAAAGACCCCACAGTGCTATTTTCAAAGGCTAGTCCTCAGTATTAAGTACTCCCAGCAGACTGCCAGTATTAGGACCACAAGACCACCTATTGGAATAGTCAAATTAGAGGTTTTGCTTGAGCCACGCGGTTGGTATTTTCTAATTGAGGGTATCAAAGGCAGAACTGACGAGAGTCTTGCAATAGGTGGCAGTATCTGGCTGACCCTTGGTTGAACAACATTCAATACTTCTATCTCTAGCTGGAGATTCCACCATGGGATGTTAAAAAAAAATAGGGATAGTTGCATAGCTGGCATTATTAATCCTGGTTGCTCGAATGCAAGGTAAATTTTAGAAATAGCTTATTGGAGGAGACCCTTGTTTGTGCGCTCCCATTCCTTCATCTGTTTGGCATAGCTAGAAAACAGCCATCTGGGTTTTACTTTAATCCAGGGATGTTCAATCTTGGCAACCTTAGAATCGGAATCAGAATAGAGCTGGAAGGGACCTTGGAGGTCTTCTAGTCCAGCCCCCTGCTCAAGAAGGACAACCTATACCATTTCAGACAAGTGACTCTCCAGTCTCTTCTTAAAAACCCCAGTGATGAAGCACCCACAATGTCTGAAGGCCAGCTGTTCCATTGGTTAATTGTCCTCACTGTTATGAAGTTTCTCCTCAATTCCAGGTTGCTTGTCTCCTTGATTCATTTCCATCCATGGTTCCTTGTCTTGCCTTCTGGTGCTTTGGAAAATAAATTGACCCCCTCTTCTTTGCGGCAGCCCCTCAAATACTGGAATACTGCTATCATGTTTTCCATAGTCATTCTTTTCTCTAGACTAGCCAAACCCAAATCCTACAACCGTTCTTCATATGTTTTCTTCTCCAGGACTTTAATCACTGGTGAAATGCTACTGGTTTGCACCGGTTCAGGCGAATTGATAGCGATAAAAACTACCAGTTTGGGTGAACTGATAGTAAAAAAAAAGCTACCGGTTCCTCTCAACCGGTATTTCCGACGATCAGCTGTGCCGCGTGGTTTAAAATCGCTAGAAAGCAGGAAATCCTGCTTTCTAGGGAATCTAAATAGAGCGGCACAGCTGATCCCCCTCCCCTCACTGTTCTACTTACCTTCCCAAGCCTCCTTTTCCCGCCATTTGGCACGTACTGCGCATGCGTGCGCACCGTGCATGCGAGGACAACGAATGGGTAGCAAACTGGTTCAGATTTCACCACTGACTTTAATCATCTTAGCTGCTCTTTGTACTTTTTCCAAAGTCTCAAGATCTTTTTTTTTTTTTGGAATGGGGTGACCAAAACTGGATGCAGTATTCCAGGTGTGGCCTTGCTAAGGCTTTATAAAGCGGTAGAAATATTTGATGTGGTTTTGATTCTGTGCCTCTGTTTTATGCAACAAAGGATTGTATTAGCTTTTTGGCGGTTGCTGCACACTGCGGCTCATGTTTAAGTCACTGTTCTAAGGCTAAGGGAGCTCAACCAATCTCATTGCACATACGTTGTGCACTGACAATAAAGATTTGAATTGAATTGGCTGGGAAATTCTGGGGATCAAAGCCCACAGGTCTTAAAAGTTCCCAAGATTGGACATCCCTACTTTAAGCATTATACGTCATCTGTCAGTTACTTTCACAACGGATTCCAAGGACTCTCCAACTCCCAGAATTCTCAGCCGTGGCCCTATTGAGAATTCTGGGAATTGAAGTCCACAGAGCTGAAGTCACCAAAGTTGAGAAATAGTGAGTAGGCTTTCTTTTCACCTTGCCTGAAAGGCTCCATCTAGAAAAGGCCTGCTGTAAGCGATTCTCGTGAGAGGCAGCTTAGCCAAGGATCTTGAAAGGTGAGGTCCTTGACTCTTCTTAACGTTTTGTGTGGGTGGTCTTAAAGTGAAAGGAAATCCTGTGTGTGTGTGTCTGTGTCTGTGTTGTGGCAGTTGATGAGTAAGTGAAATTCAGCGCTGGAACCCGGTGGAGTTGTGTTGACAGTTTGGTAGCGGTACTTGTAGCTACTTGTTTGCTTGTCTTGATGATATCTTTATTAAATAGTAGAATTCAAAGCCAGCCATTCAAATACAAACAAAGATAAAAGGGAAAAGGGAAGGGGAATAAAAAATAAATGAATAGATAGATAGATAGATAGATAGATAGATAGATAGATACACAGACAGACACAGACAGGTAGGTAGGTTAGGTAGGTAGGTAGATAGAGATAGAGAGATAGATAGACAGACAGTCGGACGGACGGACAGACAGACAGACAGATGGATATCTCAAATAAATTTATAACAGTAATGACCTCTGACTTTAAAAAAAAATACGGAGATAATAATAATAATATAACTACCTCTCCCTAAGTTTAAACAAGTACTACCAATTTTTAAAATATCTTACTGATAGAAAAGAATATTTGTAGCTCAGGATGGAACAGAGGGATCCTTGATGCCCTCTGAGCTTGCTGGTTTTCTTGCAGACATTTCATTACCAAACTAGCTAACATCATCAGTGCATTTAAAATATCTTAAAATACTAATGATCAACGTTCTAAACCCCCCCCCCCCCCGGATATTCATAATACATTCTTCTCTTAATTTTTTTTAGTGGTAGATACTTGTTGATCTTGATTCCTTAGTGCAGATAGTTTTCAACTTAGAACAGTTCATTTAGTGACCATTCAAAGTTACAATGGCACTGAAAAAAAGTACTTGTGACTGTTTTTCACACTTGCGACCAATGGGGCAGCTGGATTCACTTAACAAACGTGTTACGGACTTAACTGCAGTGATTCACTTAACAACTGTGGCAAGAAAGGTTGTAAAATGGGGCAAAACTGACTCATATTTATGACAGTTGCAGTGTCCCAGGGGGTGTCACGTGATCTCCTTTTGCAACCTTCGGACAAGCCAAGTCAATGGGGGAAGCCAGATTCACTTAAAAACCAGGTTACTAACTTAACAACTGCAGTGATTCACTTAACAGCTACGGCAAGAAAGCACGTAATATGAGGCATGGAAATAACAGCAATGGAAATTTTCTGCTCAGCTGTGGTCATAAATTGAGGATTATCAGCAGCTCATGAGGGTTTTTTTAACCAAAGGGATTGGAGGTATAACCCCTCTCCCTTCATTAAGCAGTGGAGTTCTTAAGCTTATTTTTTCATCATTTTTTTGCCTCTTTCAAGACATATTTGCATTACGCACGTAGCAGATTAACAGAATTGGAAGGGACTTTGCAGGTCATCTAATCCAACACCCCGCCCAATCAAACAAGGCTTGCAGGCCCGATCCGGCCTGCAGAGCCCTTAGATCTGGTTCCGCAGGCCCACCCTGGAAACAGCAAAGGACTGCCCTGCGGTGCTTCTGCCAGTGAAAACAGAGCTTGCGGCCCTCCTGGGCTCCGTTTTTGGCTGTGACGATCTCCTGCAATCCTCTGCCAGCGAAAACAGAGCTTGGGAGCCCCCCAAGCCCCCCAAGGTCAAATACAACCCTGACGCGGCCCTCAATTAAATCCAGTTTGACACCCCTACTACACCATTTCTGACAGATGGCAGTCCAGTCTCTTCTTGAAAGCCTCCAGTGATGAAGTTCCCACAACTTCTGAAGGCAACTTCTGTTCCATGGGTTGATTGTTCTCACTGTCAGGAAATTTCTCCTTATTTCTAGGTTGAATCTCTCCTTGGTCAGTTTCCATCCCTTATTCCTTGTCTGGCCTTCAGGTGCTTTGGAAAATAGCCTGACCCCCTCCTCTCTGTGGCAGCCCCTCAAATATTGGAATACTGCTATCATGTCTCCCCTGGTCCTTCTCTTCACTAGACTAGCCATGCCGAATTCCTGCAACCGTTCTTCATATGTTTTAGCCTCCAGTCCCCTAATCATCCAGGTTGCTCTTCTCTGCATCTTTCTAGAGTCTCCACATCTTTTTTATAGTGTGGTGACCAAAACTGGATGCAGTATTTTAGGAGTTGTGATTTGACCTCTGTCTAACCTTCTTGCTTTTTTCCCCCTCTCTTTCAGTTCATTTTGGCTGTGGATCGCAACTCGGATAACAAGAATTATTGGAGGTTAGTCACTATCCAAACTTCTTCCTTTTAAGATTTGGGGGCCTTCTGATCTGCTCTTCTGTGTCTTCAAACACAGGTAGTCCTCACCTTACAACAGTTCGTTCAGTGACCATTCGAAGTAACGACGGCCCTAACAAAATTGATTTATGAACGTTTTTCCCACTTCCATTGCATTCTGCTTAATCTATTGAAGTTTGGAACGGTATTATAATATACTGCTGTGCATTCAGAAACACAATGGAAAGATCTGGGCATATTTGGGTTAATATGTCAGAGAAGGAATTAAGGGGACAATTTTTTAAAATTGTTTCTCAATTTTGCCACACAAGGGACATTTCTGTTAAACAAGGAAACTAAAAAGGCTAGTGCAGTACAGGTAGTCCTTGACTCACAACAGTTCATTTAGTGATCATTCAAAGTTACAACAGCACTGAAAAAAGTGACTTATGACTGTTTTTCACACTTATGACCATTGCAGCATCCCCATGGTCACATGATTTACATTCAGATACTTGGCAACAGGTTCATACTTATGACAGCTGCGGTGTGGCAGGGTCATCTTTTGCAAACTTCTGACAAGCAAGATCAATGGGGGAAACCAGATTCACTTAACAACTGTGTTACTAATTTAACAACTGCAGGGATTCACTTAACAACTTGCAAGACTAGGGCGTCAACTTGCAAAGCTTTCAAGTTGCCATGAGCAGGAGGGAGGGAGAACTGATAGAGCTGATTGATTTCCCTAACTGAAGCTACATTCCATAAATGCTTTCTTATCGCAATCAGTAGGAGGGTGTTGGATTTCACAGCCAGCCAAAGTGGTTAATTGGAGAATGTGATTTATGACATAGCCAGGGAGGAAGGGAGAGACAGGGTCATAGGGGAACGTAAATCTATGTGGGATTAGTTCTAACTGCATCCGAATATTGCCGAAATGGTGCTCCTAATAAATGACTGTATTTCTTTTGAAGTTTGGCTCATGGCTCATGAATTAATTAGGGCATCTTTCAGAAACTTCACATATGGCAAGAAAAATCGTAAAATGGTCAAAACTCACTTAACAAATTTCTCACTCAGCAACATAAATTCTGGGTTCAATTGCAGTCGTAAGTTGAGGACTACCTGTATTTGAAAACGTGTTTTAACTTTTGAAAAATGAAAAATGTTAATCTCCTTAAAACTTGGGTGTTGTTTTTTTCATTTTTGTTTTTTCCTTGATAGCGGTACAAACCTTCTTCGCCGGCACGATGAGCAACAAACCCCCTCCCGACGATAAGCTTCTGGAGCTGGATTTACATTCCCATTTCATCATCGGTTCCGTTTCGGAGGATAACTCTGAAGATGAAACAAGCTCCTTGGTGAAAATTGATTTACTGGAAGAAAAAGACCAGTCCATCTCTCCGGTCTCCGTCAGTTCGGACTCTCTTTCCGACCTCAGTTCTTCTGGTGTTCAAGAGGCCCTTCATATGAGGTAAAACAAAATGAAAATCACAATTGTTCATTTAGGGACCATTCAAACTTACAACGGCACTGAAAAAAAGTGATTTAAGACTTTTTTCCACACTTACGACTGTTGCCACATTCCCATGGTCACATGACCAAAATTTGGATATTTGACAACTGACTCGTATTTATGACGGTTGCAGTGTTCCGGGGTCATGTGATCCCCTTTTGTGACCTTCTGACGAGCAAAGTCAATGGGGAAGCCAGATTCACTTAACAACCATGTTAGTAAACAACTGTAGTGATTCACTTAACAACTGTGGCAAGAAACATCGTAAAATGGGGCAAACCTCACTTAACAACTCTCTTGTTTACGAATGGAAATTGCTTAGTACAGATAGTCCTCGCCTTACGATCACAATTGAGCCCAAAATATCTGTTGTTAAGTGAAACATTTGCTAAGCACGTTTTGCCCCATTTTACTACCTTTCTTGCCATAGTTGTTAAGTAAATCACTACTGTTGATAAGTTAGTAACCTGGTTGTTAAGTGAATCTGACTTCCCCATTGACTTTGCTCGTCAGAAGGTCACAAAAGGGGATCAGATGACCCAGGGACACTGCATCGGTCATAAATACGAGTCTGCTGCCAAGCATCTGAATTTTCATCACATGATCATGGGGATGCTGCAAGGGTCATAACTGAAAAAAACGGTCATAAATCACATTTTTCAGTGCTGTTGTATCTTTGAACTGTCACTAAATGAAAGGTTGTAAGTTGAAGACGGCCTGTAATGGAAATGGTTGTAAATAGAGGACTACCTATACTATGCTGCCCAATTCTTGCAGGAATGGATGTTTCAACACATTGGGAAGCATTGGGATGGGTTGGGATCAGTGGTGGGTTCTTCCCGGTTCAGCCTAGTTCTGCTGAGCCGGTAGCGGTGACAATATGACATCACCGAACCAGTTCTGCCCCCCCCCCGCGTTATTCTTACCTTTTATTTGCCCCACCCCCAATCTATTGCTGCCTCCTGAGTCCCAGCTGATCAGCTAGAAGGAAAAAAAACTGTTTAAACTCTTGCCCAGGGGCTTCAAAGGGCCGCCCTACAGCTGATCAGTGGTAAAAGGTAGTTTGGTGGTAGACCTGTGCCTCCAAAAACAAATAAGTAGACCGATGCCTGCAAAAATAAACGGGTAGACCAGTGCCTCCAAAAACAAATGAGTAGACTGGTGCCTGCAAAAACAAATGGATAGACCGGTGCCTCCAAAAACTAATGAGTAGACTGGTTCAGCTCTGTAAGCAGTTAAAAGCCTGGTAGACCAGTAACTCTGTTAAATCCTAAAGAATTGTCACATAACCATCAAGCAATGCCCACCAAATAAGCCACGCCCACAGAACCTGTAGTAAAAAATTTTAGAACCCACCCCTGGTTGGGATGCTTGTTTGCTCTGTCTCATTGAGAAGATCTTGAGCGATTGATCGAAGAACTTCGAGGTTCCCCAAAACAATGTTTGTTTGTTTGTTTTATACATAAAAAGGTTTTTTTACTTTTCAATTACAAAGATAAACATTCCATCTTCCCTCATGCAGTCTGTCGTCTGGGTACAAACATCTCTGTTCAACATTGTTCACCATTTGCCACATCATTCACATTCACATTCTTTCTCTAAACTTAATATTATAATATATTAAACATTTAAACATTGTAAAGCTCTCCATTTTCTTCTTAGTATCTTCTAATGATAGTACCATATTAACATTAAACATCATTATTCTCATCATACATTACTAACAATTTTCATCCTATTTATATCTCTCTCTTATTTTCTACTTGTTCTTTAGCCTTCTTCATTTCCAGACTCCTTTTTTGTTCTCCAACCATTGATAAAATACTTCCTATATCATATAATATTCAGTTTGTTGTTTCTCTTTGATTGCTAATGTTAATCTGTTCATTTCTGCACATTCTAATATTTTCCTTATCATCTTCTCATCAATGGGAATCTCTCTGCTTTTCCAATGTTGTGCAAATACAATTCTAGCTGCGGTTAATACATGAATAATTAAATATACATTCTCTTTATTATAAGTTTCAGGTAAAATTCCTAGCAGAAATATTTCTGGTTTCAACTCAATACGTTGTTGTATCATCTCTTCCAACCATATCTTAATTTTTGCCCAAGATTTCTTTGCTTCTCCATATGTCCACCACATATGATACTAAGATCCAGGTATATGGTGGCACTTCTAAAACAATGTTTGTAACCCAGTTGTTATATCGAGCGAGGTTGGCTGACCTTGGAAGAGCGTTGTGGTTTTTGTGCTCGCATTTGTTAACAAACGCATGAGGACCTGCAATTGAACTGGTTAGCATTCTCCATTCCCTTTTCAAGTCTGATAAGAACGCTGCTTTCTTCCAGATGATTCCATTCTTATTCTTGCCATTGAACATTGATCATCAGCCCTTGTTGACACATTTTGAAGTATCCTTCTTTATTGGAGGAGTTTTGATCAAATTCCTTTTTAGACTTCAACAGTGTGTAGGATTCCTGAAAACTTGCAAGAACCATATTATCCACAGAGGTCAGTGTACTTGTAGGAACTCCTAATTAACATCAATACAAACTGAAGCAAAAGCAAATTCGTTTATGGTTTAAAATAACAGAATAGCAGACCTGGAAGGGACTTTGGAGGTCTTCTAGTCTAACCCCCTGCTCAAGCAAGAGATCTTATTCCATTGCAGACAAGTCGCTGTCCAGTATCTTCTTAAAAACCCCATGTTGGAGGCTAACTTCTTAGCTTAGGACCCGGGTACTTGCGGGACCGCCTACTACCACCAATAGCCTCCCACCGACCGGTACGCTCCCATAGAGAGGGGCTCCTCTGGGTGCCGTCGGCCAAACAATGTCGGCTGGCGGCCCCCAGGGGGAGAGCCTTCTCTGTGGGGGCACCTACTATCTGGAACGAACTCCCCCCGCAGATACAGATGATCCCGGACCTTCGCGCCTTCCGCTGTGAGCTAAAAACTTTTCTGTTCCATCAGGCGGGCCTGGCCTAATTTTTCCCCTTTTTCTGTAAAAATAATTTTAAAATTTTAAAATTTAAATATTTTAATATTTGGGGTTTTAATATTTTATAATTGGGTTTTTAAATAGTCGGGGCCATTGTTTAATTTGGTTTTATTTGGCTTTTAAATTTTGTATGTATGTTTTTTACTTTTGGCTGTTCACCGCCCTGAGTCCTCTTGGGGAGAAGGGCGGTATATAAATCTAAATATAATAATAATAATAATAATAATAATAATAATAATAATAATAACAACAACAACAACAACAACAACAACAACAATAACAATAACAATAACAATAACAATAACAATAACAATAATAATAATAATAATAAAAAACTTCTGAAGGCAAGCTGTTCCACTCATAAATTATTCTAACAGGAAATTCCTCCTTAATTTTAGGGTGATTTTCTCCTTGATTAGTTCCCATCCCTTGCTTCTTGTCCTGCCCTCAGCTGCTTTGAAGAATAGATTGACTCCCTCTTCTTTGTGGCAGCCCCTCAAATATTGCAACACCGCTATCACGTCACCCCCTATTCCTTCTTTTCATTAAAGTAGACCAGGGGTCGGCAATCTTAAACATTCAAAGAGCCATTTGGACCTGTTTCCCACAGAAAAGAAAACACCGGGAGCCACAAAACCCTTCCCGTGCCTGACTATTCCTTGAGCGGCCACAAAACTAGCAGATGTAGTTTTGTTTTTTTTTTTAAATTTGATTTATATGCCGCCCTTCTCCGGAGACTCAGGGCGGCTTACAATGCGCTAAGCAATAGCCTTCATACTTTAGTATATTTATACAAAGTCAGCTTATTGCCCCCACAAACTGGGTCCTCAATTTACCTACCTTAGAAAGGATGGAAGGCTGAGTCAACCTTGAGCCTTGGTGAGATTCGAACCTGCAATAATTGCAGGCAGCTGATGTTAATAACAGGGCTTTAGACCACTGTACTATCCAAGGCTCTTCACAGTTGAATTAAGTTGAATTAGTTGAATTAAGCATTCTGTTTTCTTCTGAAACTTTTCTTTTTCTTGGATTCATCCATGGTAGGCCTACCAGGCGTTGAAAAACTCAATAAGTTGCGTGCCGGCGGGTGTCACACATTGGCTGTTGTGACGCATATTTTGAGCGACAAGGAGCCGCAGCAGAGGGGTGAAAGAGCCACATGAGGCTCCAGAGCAGCGGGTTGCTGACCCCTGAACTAGACAAACCCATTTCCTGCCAACTGTTCTTCATATGTTTTAGCTGCCGGTCCCCTAATAATCAAAATTTGCCAAAGTCTCACCATCTCAGTAATTTTTACTGGATTTTGTCAGAAAGGAGGACGTTTCAGATGAAGGAGTTGCAAATTTACATTGACAATCCTACTTGGGATTGCATGGGAAAGAGAGGATGAGATTGCTACAATTTAAATCAGCTTGGGTGGTTGTTGAAAAGGCTGCCATGCAGTGCTTCTGTTCTCAGGATGGGATCTTGCAGAATTTTAATTGCTCTTGCATATATTACGCATCAGGTTTCTCCCAGCCAATATTAGAATTAGAAGCTTTGCCAATACTGCTTCGAGAACACAAGAGTTTAATTAGGTTTACAGCAAGAACACAGAGTCCCTCTGTGAGAGAGACAGGCAGGTCCTAATTATTATAAATAAAATAAAATAAACAATTAAGAAGAACCATTAGTCAAAAAAAAAATTAAGTGTTTGTTGGGTCCAAAATCAAGCTCCATTTATACTGGTACTCCATGATTTACGACCACAATTTATTTATTTATTTATTTATTTATTGGTTCGATTTTATATGCTGCCCTTCTCCGGAGACTCAGGGCGGTTTACAATGCGTTAAGCAATAGCCTTCATACTTTTGTATATACTTGTTTAGTAAGGCTTTCGGCCCCACCCCCCCCCCCACACCGGTGTTCTTTTTTTTTTTCTTTTTTTATACAAAGTCAGTTTATTGCCTCCACAATCCGGGGCCTCATTTTATCTACCTCGGAAGGATGGAAGGCTGAGTCAACCTTGAGCCTGGTGAGATTTGAACTCGTAGTAATTGCAGGCAGCTGGCAGATAAGTGCTACTTAACAGCACTTAGTCTGCCGCGCCACCAAGGCTGAGCCCAAAACTTCTGTTGTTAAACAAGACAGTTATTAAGTCAGTTTTGCCCCATTTTACGACTTTTCTTGCCCCATTTGTTAAGTGACTCACTGCAGTCGTTAAGTTAGTAGCAAGGTTATTAAGTGAATCTGGCTTCCCCATTGACGTTGCTTGTCAGCAGGTTGCAAAAGGGGATACACATGATCTCGGGACACTGCCACCGTCATAAATATGAGTCAGTTGCCAAGCGGCTGAGGTGTGAAAAGCATTCACAAGTCACTTTTCCAGTGCTGTTGTAACCTTGGTCACTAATGAATGGTTATAAGTCAAGGTACTGTAGAATGAGAGATGGCTACCTCCTTTGTTGTATTGGTAAGCATTTCAGAACATCAAACAACTGTTGCATAAAAACAAGAAAAGGCTTGAGTTGAGCTGGCCAATCCACAGAAGGTGTGAAGTTGCAGTAGTACTCAATTCTGTTGTTGCAATCTGGAATAATCTGTCCCCGATATTTGATCATCCCGCACCGTATTAGCAATAGCATTAGCACTTAGACTTATATGCAGCTTCACAGTGCTTTTATAGGCCTCTCTAAGCGGTTTACAGAGTCAGCATCTTGCCCCCAACAATCTGGGTCCTCATTATACCGACCTCAGAAGGATGGAAGGCTGAGGAAACCTTGAGCCGGTCAGGATCAAACTGCTGGCAGTTGGCAGAGTTAGCCTGCAATAGCAATAACACTTTACAGCCCTCTCTAAGCAGTTTACAGAGTCAGCATATTGCCCCCCAATAATCTGGGTCCTCGTTTTACCGACCTTGGAAGGATGGAAGCAGGGGTAAAATCTAAAATTTGTTACTACCGGTTCTGTGAACGTGGCTTGGTGTGGGGTAATGTGACTGGGTGGGCGTGGCCAACTTTTTTTTTTACTTTTAAAAGCATTTTTTCAGCTGAAGAGGTTGTAGAAAAAATGCTTTTAAAAGTAAAAAAAAACAGCCTCTGATGATCGCGCGGCTCCGCAGGGCATGGGGGCGGGGCGCAGGGATTTTTGCTACCAGTTCTCCGAACCTCCCGCTGCCATCGCTACTGGATTGGATGATCCGGTCTGAACCGGGAGCATTTCACCCCTGGATGGAAGGCTGAGTCAACTTGAGCTGGTCGGGATTGAACTCCTGGCAGTGAACAGTGAGTTAGCCTGTAATACAGCATTCTAACCACTGCCACCACGGCTCGGTATTAGACTTTAATTAAAGGAATAAGAAAGAATACAGGTAGTCCTTGTCTCATGACCACTTGCTTAAATAATGACTGGTCAAAGTTATGATGGATTCAAAAACCGCTATTTTTAACATGTCCTTGAAGTTATGACTGCCGCAATGCCCTCATGTTTACATGATCACATTTTGGGCACTGGGCCTCCAGCTCACATTTACGACTGGTTGCAGCATCCTGCAGTCCCGTGATCAGATTTTACAATTTCCCCCCCAATTTTCAGGCAAAAATGTCCCGACCCTTTGGATAAACTAGATAAACATGATCAGAGTTACGGCCATGTGATTCACTTAACAACTTTGTGATTTGCTTAATGACTGCCATGATTTGCTTAACAATAACTATTGTAACAACAGTCGTAAAATCGAGTCTGGTCACAGTGATGGCTCGACTTACAACCGCAAGGACTGTTATGACCAAATTCCGGCATCAGTCGTCATCATCAGTTAAGAATTACCCATATTGATTTAACGTTGTTCCTCCCAGCATTCCTCCCATGCAGATAGTCCTCGATTTACGACGGTTCGTTTAGTGACCTTTTGAACTTATAATGGGACTGAAAAAAGTGACTTATGACCATTTTCACACTTATGACCATTGCAACATCCCCGTGGTCCCATGATCGAAATTTGGATGCTTGGTAACTGGTTCATATTTATGACCATTGCAGTGTCCTAGGTTTTTACGACCTTCTGACAAGCAAAGTCAATGGGGAACCAGATTCATGTATCAGCTGCATGACTAGCTTAACAACTCCAGTGATTCCCCTTAACGACAGTGGCAAGAAAGGTGGTAGGATGGCTCAACGTTCACTTAACCACTGTCTCGCTTAACAACAGAAATTTTGGGGTCAATTGTGGTCATAAATCGAGGAGTACCTGTAATCTGCTTTAGATACGCTTGAAAAACTATTTTAAATAAACATTCCTGGAAGCCACCTTGTCTCTAACTTCCTTTCATGAGAAATAGGAGCCTGAGTGGCGTAGCAGGCTAACGCCTCCTATTAAGGCAGCGTTTAACATCCAGCTGCCTGCAATTACTGCGAGTTCTAATCTCACCAGGCTCAAGGTTGACTCAGCCTTCCATCCTTTCTAAGTTGGGTAAAATGAGGACCCGGTTTGTGGGGGCAATAAGCTGACTTTGTATAAATATACAAAGTATGAAGGCTATTGCTTAACACATTGTAAGCCGCCCTGAGTTTCCGGAGAAGGGCGGCATATAAATATAAATAAAAATAAAAAAATAAAAAAAATAAAATAACCAAGCATGGTAAAGTTTGTAGAGCAGGGGTCTCCAACCTTGGCTAAGCCTGGCAGACTTCAACTCCCAGAATTCCCCAGCCAGCTTTGCTCTACAAACTTTACCATGCTTGGTTATTTCTCATGAAAGGAAGTTAGAGACAAGATGGCTTCCAGGAATGTTGATTTAAAATAGTTTTTCAAGCGTATCTAAATTCTGGGAGTTGAAGTCCGCCAGGCTTAAAGTTGCCAAGGTTGGAGACCCCTGCTGTAGAGATTCTCAGCCATCCAGGTCATGGTTGTCCCAAAGGTGCTTTTTCAGGAGGCAACTGGACTTTCTTGTTTTTGTTTTTTCTTTTGAAGACGTTTCGCTTCTCCTCCAAGAAGCTTCTTCAGCTCTGACTGGATAGTGGATAGTGGATAGAAGGATTTATATTCCTTGCAAACGGCTGGTCATTTGCATCCTTTCAGAGAGTCGTTGAGGCCACTTGGAGGTTTATCTGTGTCCTCAGAGTCCCTTGAGTGGTGCTCCTGGTTCAAAAAATAAAAATAAAAATGGCAGACTACAGGAACCAGGAACACTACTCAGGTGATCCTGAGGTCACAGGTAAACCTCCAAGTGCTTCAATGACCCTTTAAAACAGGGGTGTCAAACTCAATTTCACTGGGGGCCACATCAGGGTTGTGTTTGACTTCAAAGGGGCCGGGGGGGGTGTCATGGCCAGCTTAACGTCATTCATATTGGAAGTGCCTGTGGTGCCCCGAGTGCACTGCCAGTGAAAATGGACTCCCGAGCTCCGTTTTCGGCTGTGACAGCCTCCTGCAACCCTCTGCCAACGAAAATGGAGCTCGGGAGAGGCACCATGGGTTGCCTTTGCTGTTTCCAAGGCAGCCCCGCAGACTAGACTAAGCACCTCATGGGCCAGATCCGGTCCCCAGGCCTTGAGTTTGACACCTCTGCTCTAAAAGGATGCAAATGACCAGCTGTCTGCAAGGAGTATAAATCCTTCCATTCCTCCACCATCCTGTCAGAGCTGAAGAAGCTTCTTGGCTGAGAAGCGAAAGGTCTTCAAAAGAAAAAAAAAAACAAGAAAGTCCAGTTGCCTCCCGAAAATGCACCTTGGGGACAAGCACTGTAAAGTTATAAGAAGATTAAATAGGAGCGACGCCGAGGAGTCGTGCCATCAAAACACGCAGCTGTTGTGTGTCTAAAATATGGCATGAAATACATCTTTGTGTGCCAGGGGCCCCCAGCCTTGAACCTTTCTCAATCTGTTTGCTTTTATTGGGCCACCATGATCATTTGATCTGCTGCTGCCAAATTACTGGGAAAAAATAACAATACTGTTTTCTTCCTCATCTCCTTCACTTTTTTTTCAGCATCCTCTTCCTCCTCCTCCAGTTTAAATTACCCTGTTCCCCCCCAAAATAAGACATCCACTGATAATAAACTCAATCGGCTTTTGAGCGCATGGCAATAAGGCCAAGGGCTTATTTCAGGGTTCAAAAAAATATAAGACAGGGTCTTATTTTCAGGGAAACACGGTAGGTTTAGAAATTGGTTCCCTGTGCCCCACTCTCCCCCCCCCCCCCAAACCTTGCAAAATAATCTGGCCTGCAGTTTTCCCTAAATACCAGTAGTCCTTGACTTATAACTAACTATTCATTTGGTGACCGTTCAAAGTTAAAATGGCAACTTGTGATTCGCTTAAAAACGGTGGAAAGAGAGGTCGTGATATGACTATGTAGGTAGTTCTCGACCTACGACCGTAATTGAGCCCAAAATTTCTGTTGCTAAGTGAGATACATGTTAAGTGAATTTTGCCCCATTTTACGACCTGTCTTGCCATTGTTGTTAAGTGAATCATTGCGGTGGTTACGTTAGGAACACAGTTGTTAAGTGAATCTGGCTTCCCCATGGACTTTGCCTGTCAGAAGGTCGGTTTTTTTTTTAAATGAAAATGAAAGAAGTTATAAAATATTTTGTTAAATTGCATAGATTTAATAACTTGCTAAGTATGTATTGGTTAAACTGAGTAACGATAGGTTTGATTATGAGATATTGAATTGTTTTACTAATTGCTTCAATTATAAATGATATTAATTGTGAAAAATTAGATGGAAAAAGAAGAAAGATTTGCTTACTTTTTATCTAACTTGTTTTATGATTAGAAGCGTGAGACGGAGTTGAATTTATAGACAGTTACCTTATCTGTTGTATTTTAACAGATACAACAATAAAATAAGTTGTATTTTATATCTTGTATTTGCTCTGGGAAGCCGGGGGGGGAGGGAGGTGACGGGGGGGGGGAATGTCTGTAAAACTTTTATAAAACTTTTTCAATAAAAAAAAAAAAGAAGGCCGCAAAAGGGGATCACGTGACCTTGGGATACTGCAACCGTCATAAATTTGAGTCAGTTTCCAAGCACCTGAATTTTGATCACATGATCATAGGAATGTCAGAAAGGTCATAAGTCAGGGGTGGGCTGCTGGGGGTTCGCAGGGTTTCAGGAGAACCTCTAGTTAAGATTCTGTGCGGTTTGGAGAACCCAAAAATCCCATTCTTGGTTGGCCCCGCCCACCTTGCCCCGCCCCCTCCCAGGAATCCCCACATGGACTGTTTTGGATGCAGGTAAGTGCAGGGTGCATGTGGAGGTTCGGGGAGGGCGAAAAACGGGCCTACTGGAAGTCTGTTACCTGGGGAGGCCGTTTTTGCCCTCCTGGAGGCTCGAGGAAAGCCTCGGGAGCCTGGAGAGGGCAAAAATGCCCCCCACCCCCCCCACCCCTCCCCGCTGTGGTACAGGAGGCTGACACCCACCATGGCCACACCCACCCAGCAACCGGGCAGAGAACCCCTTGCTAAAATTTTTGAAGCCCACCCCTGTCATAAGTTTAAAAAATAGTCACTTTTTTCAGTGCTGTTGTAACTTTTTTTTTTAATTGAAAAAGTTTTACAGTGCTGTTGTAACTTTGAATGGTCACTAAATGAGCTGTTGTAAGTCAAGGACTACCTGTATTACATTTTAAGAGATTGGGTGTGTGTACACAAATTTAATAAATAAATAAATAATCCATACCCTGCATGGATTGCCCCGTGACTATGTAGGACAACTTTTTACTTTTACACATTAGTATATAACTAGCCATTTCTATAACAACAACTCTATCTTATTGGCAAAACATAAGTCAAAGTTTCATACTTTTTTTCATCCAAAGCACAAAATGCAGAAGTGATATCCAAATAAAAAACATAATTAAATATATTCTCCTCTTTGAATAAAGCAATCAATTTAACCATTTCTACTTTATCTTCCTTGCTGTGGAAGTAATATATATTTCCAAGACTGGAAGTTTTTAAGAAGAGATTGGACAACCACTTGTCTGAAGTGGTGTAGGGTTTCCTGCCTAAGCAGGGGGTTGGACTAGAAGACCTCCAAGGTCCCTTCCAACTCTGTTATTCTAATTTCTGCTTGCACTTAATAATCTTTAAAACCATCACCATTTATATTAACGAAATCCACTGTATTCTTTCAGATTCTTCAACCTTAAATGAAAAAAATACTTTCCCCCCATCCATTTTAAGATACTAAACTTTTCTTTAAAAACATTTCTAAAATCAAAACATTCTAATACATCTTTTTTTAAAAAATTACCTCTTAACATACCTACTTTAAAGTTCACTTCCAGACCAATCAAATTCCACCCATCCTTTGTGATATTGTGAGAAACACTCTGAAAACTTAATGCGGAACCAATGCATTCTTGGAATTAAAAGTTTATTCTGGAAATGAGAATCATTGGTTTATTCCCAATGATTCATTAACAGATTTTTTTCTTTTAAAAAAGGGCAGGTTTGGAAAACACTCTTAACAGGCACCAAAGTACCTGTTGATTAAAGTATATAGGTGATGCAGCGATTCACTTAACAACTGGCAAGAAAGGTCGGAAGATGTCACAAAATTCACTTAACAGCACTCTTGCTTAGCAAGAGAAATGTTGGACTTCATTAATTCTTGTGCTTGGACCTCACACTGTGCCATGCGTGCTTTGCTCGGTCTGTTGATAATCCTGTTGCACAAACGTCTTCCTCTAGGCCCGTGATGGTGAACCTATGGCACGTGTGCTCAAAGTGGCATGCGAAGCCATGTTGCCCGGCACACGCGGCCTTGACTGTTTGTCTTCTGAGTTTCTGGTGTGCATGTGCGCATGATGATCACTTGTCCTTTGTGTGTGCAGCAGTGCCAAAAACTGGTGTGCGCATGTGCACCAGCCAGCTGATTGTCAGGTGCACATGTGCACCAGAACCCAGAAGTTTGGCTTTTCCGGAGCGCGATCCCTTTGCATGCGTGGCAGTGCCAAAAACCAGCCTGTGCATGCACGCTGGCCAGCTGATTGTCAGGCGTGCATGCGCTCTAGAAGTCAGAAGTTTGGCTTTTCTGGAGCGCAGCCCCGATGAGCTTGCGCACGCATGTATGATATTTCCGCACGAACTTTTCGGCACTCAGTGCCGAAAAGATTCACCATTACTGCTCTAGGCTGATGGGAAGATACTGATAAAGTTCATAACTATAGATCAGGAGTGTCAAACTCGATTTCATTGAGGGCCACATCAGGGTTGTGTTTGACCTCGGAGGGAGGGCCATGGTAGGCATGGCTGGGGGTGGCCATGGCCATGGTAGGCATGGCCAGCTCGACATCACTTATGTCAGGGGCACCTGTGGTGGCCAAGTACTAAGGCAGGACTTACCTGAGACTCTCCCTTACTCTCATTATAATCTCCTTCCTTCTTTCCTTCCTTCCTTCCTTCCTTTTCTTCTTTTTCTTTTCCTCTTCATTCTCCTTTCTTCTTCCTCCCCCTTTCCTTATTTTTCCTTCCTTGCTCTCTTCCCATCCTTCCTTCTTTTTCTTTCCCTTTCCTCTTTCCCTTTCTCCTTTCCTGTTCCTTTTTGCATCCTCAAATGCAAAAGGGGAAACATCTGTTTTCGCTGGCAAAGGGCTGCAGGAGGCCGTCGCGGCCAAAAACAGGGTGCGGGGGTGGGGCCGCATGTGGCCCCCATGTGCTCCATTTTTGCTGGCAGAGGCACTGTGGGCCGGTCCTCTGCTATTTCCAGGCTGGCCCCCATGGGCCAGCTCTGAGCATCCTGCCGGCCTTGAGTTTGACAACCCTGCTTAGACCCTGATAGTCCTTGGCTTACAACCACAATTGTGATTGGAACCTCTATTGCTAAACAAAATGGTTGTTAAATTAGCCTTGTCCAATTGCACGGCCTTTTTTCTTTGGTTATTAAAAGGGTATTAAGGAATACTCTTAATTTGTTTCATTTATGGGGTCCTTGGTGCTCTTTGAGCTTAGTTGTTTTCTTGTGGACATTACATCACCAAATTAGATAATGTTTTTGTTTTGTTTTGTTTTTATTAAATTTGTATACCGCCCTCCTCCCGAAGGACTCAGGGCGGTGAACAGCCACAGAATAAAACACATGGATACAAAAATTTAAAAGTAGAATAAAAGCAAATTAAATAATTTGGCTAAGACAGATTTAAAATACCCAATAATTTAAAAACAAATTAAAATTTACATTAAACAGGGGAAAAGATTTAGGCCAGGCCAGCTTGATGAAATAAAAAATTCTTAAGCGCACGACGGAAGGTGCGCAGATCCGGGATTGTCTGTATCTCCAGGGGGAGCTCATTCCAGATCGTAGGTGCCCCCACAGAGAAGGCTCTCCCCCTGGGGGCTGCCAGTTGACATTGTTTGGCCGACGGCACCCGGAGGAGCCCCTCTCTATGGGAGCGTACTGGCCGGTGGGAGGCTATTGGTGGTAGTAGGTGGTCCCGTAGATAGCCAGGTCCTAAGCCATGGAGTGCTCTAAAGGTGATAACTAAGACCTTGAAGCGCCACGTCGTTCCCATAACCACCCGCGCGGCCGCACTCTGCACCAGTTGGAGCCTCCGAGTGCTCCTCAAGGGGAGCCCCATGTAGAGAGCGTTACAATAGTCCAGACGAGAGGTGACGAGGGCATGAGTGACTGTGCATAGGGAGTCCCGATCTATCATCAGTGCCTAGAAGGGAGTGGAGTTGCTTTCTGTAGCAAGTGGCTTGCCCCGTTGGTATTGGTGGAAGTGTTCTTGGTGGTCCTTGATTTGACTGTTGTTTACTGTTAGCTTGTTTGAGTTAGTAATACCTTGAATGGGGTATTGTTTACCTCGTGATTGTTGGTCTAGTAGTAAACTTGGTGTAAGTATTATCTTTATCTTTCCAGACTTCTGACATGAGGTGGGGGTACATGTGAAAAGGTTTCGGGAATCCATTAACCCGATACAGTGTCTTTGCCTACAAGTCATACATGGAAAGTTTTCCTATTTTAGAAAGTTTATGTGGTGTAAGAAAGCATGGCTGGTGAGGGAATTCTGGGAGTTGAAGTCCATCTGTCTTTAAAGTTGCCAATGGTGAGAATCACTATGGGGCAGCATATAAATCTGTATATATAAATAAGTATTATTGCTATTGCTGTGACTGGACTAAATGATAAAATAATTACACTACTGATGAAAGGTGACGGTGCAAAAACCCCCTAGAATTGTCACTAAAATACAGGTAGTCCTCGACTTACAACAGTTCATTTAGTGACCCTTCAAAGTTACAACAGCACTGAGAAAAGTGACTTAGGACCGTTTTTCACAGTTACAACCTTTGCAGCAGCATCCCCATGGTCACATGATCAAAATTCAGATGCTTGGCAACTGTTTCATACTTATGACCGTTGCAGTATCCTAAGGTCATGTGATCACTTTTTGTGACCTTCTGACAAGCAAAATCAACGGGGAAGCCAGAGTCACTTTTAACAACCGGGTTACTAACTTATTAATGATGCAACGATTCACTTAACAACGGTGGCAAGAAAGGTTGTAAAATGGAGCAAAACTCACTTAACAAATGTCTCATTTAACAACAGAAATTTTGGGCTCAGTTGTGGTCGTAACTCGAGGAGTACCTGTGTTGCTACTGCTGTTACTGGACTAAATGATAAAATAATTATGCTACTAATGAAAAGTGGCATGGTGCAAAAAAACCCCCAAACAAACAAGCATTGTCACTAAAATATAGGTAGTCCCTCAACTTACGACAGTTCGTTTAGTGACCGTTCAAAGTTACGGCACTGGAAAAAAGTGACTTATGACCGTTTTTCATGCTTAACGACCGTTGCAGCTTCTTCATGGTCATGTGATCAAAATTCTGAGCCTTGGCAACTGACTCATATTTATGACGGTTGCAGTATGTCCTGGGATCGCGTGATCATCTTTTGCAACCTTCTGACAGGCAAAGTCAATGGGGGAACCCAGATTTTTTTTTTGATTTATATGCCGCCCTTCTCCGGAGACTCAGGGCGGCTTACAATGCGCTAAGCAATAGCCTTCATACTTTTGTATATTTATACAAAGTCAGCTTATTGCCCCCACAAACTGGGTCCTCAACCGTGTTATTAACTGAACCGCTGCAGTGATTCACTTAACAACCGCGGCAGGAAAAGTCGTAAAATGGGACAAAATTCATTGAACAACTGTCTCGCTTAGCAACAGAAATTTTGGGCTGAATAATGGTTATTAAGTTAATTGACCACTGCTGTATTGCCTCAATTAATAACTTTTGGGGTGAATTTCCAGGGATGTATTGACTTTTGAAGAAATTGCTTTTCACTCGTATAAACCACATTTTGGAGAAGAAAGGGCAGTGTGGGGGGGGAAGGTAGATCGGTAACCAGTGGTGGGTTCCTCCTGGTTCAGCCCGTTCTCCCAAGCCGGTAGCGGTGACGATCTGACATCACCGAACTGGTTCTGCGCCCCCCCGCGCTCCCCCTGGGTTATTCTTACCTTTTATTTGGCCCCACCCCCAATCTATTGCTGCCTCCTGAGTCCCAGCTGATGGCTAGAGGGAAAAAAAACTGTTTAAACTCTTGCCACTGGGCTTCAAAGGACCACCCTACGGCTGATCAGTGTTAAAAGAAAACAAATGAGTAGACCAGTGCCTGCAAAAATACATGAGTACATCAGTGCCTGCAAAAAATAAATGGGTAGATCGGTACAGCTCTGCAAGCAGTTAAAAGCCTGGTAGACCAGTACCTCTGTTAAATCCTAAAGAATTGTCACATGACCATCAAGCCACGCCCACAAAATAAGCCACGCCCACAGAACCGGTAGTAAAAAAAATTAGAACCCACCCCTGTCGGTAACCCCCACAATTGGGAAGAAATGCTTGAAAAAACCCCCAAACTTGAAAAACCAGGTTTCACGTGGCTTTTCCCATGAATTGCAGAATGGAATTACGCAACTTGTTTATTTGCTTAATTGCCAAATTCAGTGCCAAATTCAGCTGGCCTTTTCTTTGTGGCAAATGAAGGTGAATTATCATAATGTCACTGCCCCCCCCCCCCCCACAGTGCATTGTTTTTTGATCTGATCGAAAAATATCTTTGTTTTTCCACGCTTGTTCCGTTTGTGCCTGCAGTTATTAGTTCAACGTGTGTACTCTTAAAACAGCAGATTTATTCATTCATTCTGGGGTGGAGTAGGGAGTTGTCTTAACAGCTGTTTCAGCAAGTCCAATCTTCCAGCATATATATTTTTTTAAATGACTTTTTTTTTTTTTTGCGGTATTCATTTCTCGCAGCCTGGAGCTGAATCCAGCATTCTGATTTAGCTGGAAAACCTACTTTCTAGAGGATTAGCCCTTTTTAAAAACTATTCATACCCTGCCTTTAATTTTAATATTTTACTCATCCACTGCCCGCAGCCTCTCCCGTGGAGGTTTCTAAATTTGATAAATAAAGCAAAAGCGAATAAACGGACGATATTTTTGGGCATGCCCAGCTTGGAGGAAGATAGTGAAATCTTGCAATTCGTGGGTTTATCTTGATCCATGATAGCAGCGTTCTGATTTTGCAGGACGAGCAAGCGTGCCTCTCCATTGCATAACCAGGGAGATCTTTACTCTGGCTTCCCTCCTCCAAGGCTCGTGCGCATTTTA
This sequence comes from Ptyas mucosa, assembly GCA_012654045.1. Classification (NCBI taxonomy): domain Eukaryota; kingdom Metazoa; phylum Chordata; class Lepidosauria; order Squamata; family Colubridae; genus Ptyas; species Ptyas mucosa. The sequence continues at coordinate 21,215,761 of WNWU01000013.1, forward strand.
TTTAATTTCCCCCCCCCCCCTCCTTTTCGGCTGCAGCCTGTAGCTTCGTCCCTGCCCGCTGCCGAGTATGCGCAGGGAGAGAGATGGGCATAAAAAATAGCCAAGGGACAAAGGTTAAAAATGCAAAACAGTTGATAGGAACTTTTTTTTTAAAAAAAAAATCCAGCTTATTTGGCGAGAAGGAGGGCAACATGAAAAACTAGTCTAAAGCAGCTGCGTTGAGTGTTACGGTTGTCTTGTTGCTCGGTGGAGACTCTAAACTTTGAAGATACTTTTGCGTTTCTCGGGCAGCATGGATGAAACAAAGGGAGACGAAAGTCCAGGCATGAGATATCATATGCTTCAAAGGTGGTAAGATTGTCTGTCGGCTGGACACATTTTTCTGATCTGATTTTTAGATGGATCGCTTGTGGGGAGCTTTGATATAGATATTTGGATGACTTGTGTTTTAAATGTTGACAGAATTCAACATTAGCGGACCTTGAGAATTGATTCCTGGTAGTTTTTACTCTTCATTTTTTTTTTGGACGGAGGGGGGAAAGATACAAGTAGTCCTCGACTTACGACCACAACGGAGCCCAACATGTCTGTTGTTAAGTGAGATGTTTGTTAAGTGACTTTTGCCCCGTTTTACGACCTTGCTTGCTGCCGTTGTTTAAGTGAATCGCCGCCGTTGGTAAGTGAGTAACTCGGTTAGGCGAATCTGGCTTGCCCTCTTGACTTTTTGCTCGTCTGAAGGTCGCTAAAAGGGGATCACGTGACCTTGGGGACACAGCAATGGTCGTAAGTATGAGTCGGTTGCCAAGCTTTTTTGAATTTTGATCACATGGGGATGCTGCAAAGGTTGTAACTGTGAAAAAAAGGGTCATAGGTCACTTTTTTTTCAGCGCTGGGGTGACTTTGAATGGTCACGAAATGAACTGTTGTAAATCGTGGACTATCTGGTTACCTTGCCCCTTGAAGGCAAGGAATTTCTCCATGGGTTTGGAAAAGAAGGCGTGGAAAAGCTTTTCAGGCTTTAAAAAAAGAAAAAGTTGATTCAAGTACTTTAACTGCAGGCAGGCAGAGTAACAGAATAACAGAGTTGGAAGCGGCCTTGGAGGTCTTCTAGTCCAACCCTTGAGCCTTGGTGGTGCAGCGGACTAAAGTGCTGTTAAGTAGCACTTAGCTGCCACTGCCTGCAATTACTACGAGTTCAAATCTCACCAGGCTGAAGGTTGATTCAGCCTTCCATCCTTCCGAGGTGGGTAAAATGAGGACCCGGATTGTGGGGGCAATAAACTGACTTTGTATAAAAAAAAGAACACCGCTTAGGGGGGGCCGAAAGCCCTAATAAGCAGGTATATACAAAAGTATGAAGGCTATTGCTTAATGCATTGTAAGCCGCCCTGAGTCTCTGGAGAAGAGTGGCATATAAATCGAATAAATAAATAAATAAATAAACCCCCTGCTCAGGCAGGAAACCCTGTACCAGTGATGGCTAATGTTTTCTGAACTGAGTGCCCAAAGCGTGCGCGCGCGGGCCCCACATGGGCCCCCCCCCACACACATGTGTCAGAGACCCGACGACCAGCTGGCTGGCGGGAGGCGCATGCATGCATGTGCAGCAGAGGTGAACTGGGGTGACGGCTCACGTGCCTACAGAGAGGGCGCATAGGTTCGCCATCACGGCCCTATACCAGTGATGGCTAACCTTTTTCTCGTCGTGTGCTGAAAGCGTACGCATGCCGGCATCCATAATGCAATGCGTGCGCCCCTGCCCATGCGCGCACAACCTCCACCACGCAGGTACACGCGACCCCCCCCCGCCCCCTGTTTTTGGCTTAGCAGTCCCCCTGCAGCCTCCTGAGCCCAAAAATGGGCTGTGGGGGGTGGCACGCCTCAGCCCCCCATGCTCTGCCCTTGCCCCGTGCATGCGTGCGTGCCCCCCGCCCACGTGCTAAGCAGGGCGAGGGCTCTGAGTGCCATAGGTTCGCCATCACGGCCCTATATCATTTCAGACAAATTGCTGTCTAATTTCTTCTTAAAAACTCCCAGTGTTGGAGCTCCCACAATGTCTGGAGGCAAATTGTTCCACTGATTAATTATTCTGTCAGGAAATTTCTCCTCAGTTCTAGGTTGCTTCTCTCCAAAGAGTCATGCTGTCCCTGGTTTTGAAAAATAAGACACTAAGGCAGAGGGCAAGCCGCTTCCTCTAATCCAACCCCCCTCCTTGTCTAGTTTAGTTTTTGTTCCTGAATCGTCTTGCAAGGCAAAATGGTTTTTGTTGGGTGATTTTTGGTTGCCTGGTGGAGCTGCCTAGAGTCACATAGGGGAGATGGGAGGTTAAAGAAATTTGGGGGGAAAAAAAAGCTTTCCTCAACATACAACATACATTTATTTAATGACCATTTGAAGCAGAGGTGGCATTCAGCAGGTTCTGACCAGTTCTGGAGAACCGGTAGCGGAAATTTTGAGTAGTTCGGAGAACCAATAAATACCACTTCTGACTGGCCCTGCTCCATCTATTCTCTGCCTCCCGAGTCCCAGCTGATCGGGAAGATTTTGCAGTATCCTTCCCCTGGAGTGGGGTGGGAATGGAGATTTTACAGTATCCTTCCCCTAGAGTGGGGTGGGAATGGAGATTTTACAGTATCCTTCCCCTGGAGTGGGGAGGGAATGGAGATTTTACAGTATCCTTCCCCTGGAGTGGGGTGGGAATGGAAATTTTACAGTATCCTTCCCCTGGAGTGGGAAGAGAATGGAGATTTTACAGTATCCTTCCCCTGGAGTGGGGAGGGAATGGAGATTTTACAGTATCCTTCCCCTAGAGTGGGGTGGGAATGGAGATTTTACAGTATCCTTCCCCTGGAGTAGGGTGGGAATGGAGATGTTACAGTATCCTTCCTTCCCCTGGAGTGGGGAGAGAATGGAGATTGTACAGTATCCTTCCCCTGGAATGGGAAGGGAATGGAGATTTTTACTGTATCCTTCCCCTGGAGTGGGGAGAGAATGGAGATTGTACAGTATCCTTTCCCTGGAGTGGGGAGGGAATGGGGATTTTACAGTATCCTTCCCCTGGAATGGGAAGAGAATGGAGATTTTACAATATCCTTCCCCTGGAGTAGGGTGGGAATGGAGGTTTTACAGTATCCTTCCTTCCCCTGGAGTGGGGAGAGAATGGAGATTTTTACAGTATACTTTCCCTGTCATGCCCACCAAGCCACACCCACCAAGCCATGCCATGCCTACCAAGCCACATCCACAGAACCGGTAGTAAAAAAAATTGAAACCCACCACTGGTTTGAAGTGACAACAACACTGAAAAAAAATGACTTAGAACTAGTCCTCAAACTTGCAACCGTTGCAGCATCCGCACGTTTCACATGATCGAAATTCGGATGCTTGGCAGGCGATCGGTATTTCAGCGTCAGGATGTTATGTCGCCGCCATTTGCAATCTCTTCCAACCACCAGAATCAAGGGGAGGAGCCGGATTTGCTTAACGAGAAAGTGGTTCGCTTAACAATTGCAGCAATTCACTCAATAACCTTGGCAAAAAAAAGGTCGTAAAATGGGGCAAGACTCACTTTTAACAACTGCCTGGCTTAGCAACAGAAATTCTGGTCGCAATTGTGGTCGTAGTTCAAGGACCACCTGCAGATAACAGGTAGCCCTCAACTTATAACAGTTCATTTAGTAACCGGTCGAAGTTACAGCGGCACTGAAAAAAGTGACCTATGACTGTTTTTCACACTTACGACCGTTACAGCATCCCCACGATCACATGATCAAAATTCAGATGCTTGGCAACTGGTTCATATTTATGACGGTTGTAGAGTCCAGGGATCATGTGATCTCCTTTTGCGACCGTCTGACAAGCCAAGCCAATGGGAAAGCCAGATTCACTTAGTAGTACTTAGTTAGTAGTTACTTAGTTAGTAACCATGTTACTAACTTAACAACTGCAGTGATTCACTTAACAACTGTGTCAAGAAAGGTTGTAAAATCTGATCTGATCTCTTAACACGTGTGTCACTTAACAACATAAATTTTGGGCTCAACTGTGTTCGTAAGTCGAGGACTACCTGGAGATAAATTCGCACTTCTAATAGTTTCTCTGGACTGGTGCTATTATGGGATACAAATGCTGGGATTCTAGCTGTGCCTATTGGAGTCAGAAAGACACAATTTGGAATTGGCAAGCTTAATTGATTTCTTGAATTTTAAAAAAGAAGTAGCCCTAACTAGGCATGTATTTAATATTGCCATCGTTTGGCCATAGCGTGGGAATCTGGCATTTGTTCCTGGCTTATAGAACGGCTTGCATTGATGTGAGAATCAAAGATTTCCATCTTAGTTTCAATCCCTAGAGTAGGGGTGCCCAAACTTGGCAGCTTTAAGACTTGTGAACTTCAACTTTTGAAGTCCACAAGTCTTAAAGCTGCCAAGTTTGAAGATCTCTGCCCTAGAGTTATTGACATTATCAGCATCTCTGCCCTGGGCAATTTTGTGTGTGCCTGAAAATCATATTTGGACTCCCAACAACTGTTTGAACTTGTCCAGGCAGTTTCTCGGCTAGTTTTTCAGAAGTGGTTTGCTATTGCCCCCTTCCTAGGGCTGAGGCAGAGTGGCTGGCCCAAGGCCAACCAGGTAACTTTGTGCCTAAGGCAGGACTAGAACGCATGATCGGCTAGTTTTTCAGAAGTGGTTTGCTATTGCCTCCTTCCTAGGGCTGAGGCAGAGTGGCTGGCCCAAGGCCAACCAGGTAACTAAGGCAGGACTAGAACGCATGATCTCCTGGTTTCTTGCCTCATGCCTTAACCGCAACGCCAAACTGGCCTTAATATATCTCCTACACACTCTCTAGGATTGTGCTTTTTCAAAAGGCAACTGGACTTTTGTTTTTCCTTGAAGACGTTTCGCTTCTCATCCAAGAACTTAAGAAGCTTCTTGGGTGAGAAGCGAAACGTCTTCAAGGAAACACAAAAGTCCAGTTATTTTTTTTTTGAAAAAGCACCTTTTGGGACAACCATGACCCGGATGTCTGAGAATCTCCATAGACACATGTCTAGGGTTCGAGACAACATCCTCAGAACTTTATTTGTTTCTGGTTCTCCTTCAAAATGCTAATGCCTCTTAAAATTCCTTCCTTTTGGGGAGGGGGATCCTTTTAAAGATCATACACCTCTGCAGTTCCATACAGGATCCTAGAATGATGGTCTGTAGCTTATTAACCAAGATCTTAGGATCAGGTCCTGGCATCTAGTGTTAAATAATCTGGTAGGAAATGATGGTGAATGAGATCTAGATTTCTAGTCAAATCTCCGCAGCATCTTCTGACAACTCAAATGGCGTTGTTGTTCTTTGTCTTCCCAGGCCAAGCATGTCCGGCCTTCACCTCATGAAACAAGGCCGGGATAGGAAGAAGGTGGATCTACAGAGGGATTTCACGGTTGCGTCTCCAGCGGAGTTTGTCACCCGTTTTGGAGGGAACAAAGTTATTGAGAAGGTAAATAATGGAACCTCCTTTCTTAATGCATAATTGTGCGATTCTTGTTACTTTGAGTACGGTAGAAACAGAGAAGTCCCATCCCCATGGGATAATTATGTAGGTTCTTTAAAGTCCCTGTTTAACTTACCCTGTTTCCCCGAAAATAGGACATCCCCTGATAATAAGCCCAATCGGGCTTTTGAGCGCATGCACTAAAATAAGCCTCCTCCCGAAAATAAGCCGTCCCCGAAAATATTTAAACGCAGAGCTGGAAATCAGGTAAGACAGCAAGAGGAGCCCCATCTTGCTCCACACACCCGAAAATAATGAGACCTCTCCAAAAATAAGGCCAAGCACTTATTTCAGGGTTCAAAAAAATATGAGACAAAGTCTTATTTTCGGGGAAAGACGGTAGAAAAGAATAGAATTGGAATGGAACGGAACGGAATAGAATATTTATTGAGAATGGAATGGAATAGAAATCTTTTATTAGAATAGAAAAGAATAGAAATCTTTATTTAGAATAGAAAAGAATAGAATAGAAATTTTTATTTAGAATAGAATAGAATAGAAATCTTTTATTAGAATGGAAAAGAATACAATAGAAATTTTTATTCAGAATAGAATAAAATAGAAATCTTTATTGAGAATAGACTAGACTAGAATAGAGTAGAGTAGAGTAGAGTAGAATAGCATAGAATAGAATAGAATAGAATAGAATAGAATAGAATAGAATAGAAT
>WNWU01000013.1:21224199-21237784 GCA_012654045.1 Ptyas mucosa
TAGAAAAGAAATTAGAATAGAATAGAATAGAAATTAGAATAGAATAGAATAGAAATTAGAATAGAATAGAATAGAATAGAATAGAAAATATGAAATGGAACGGAGTAGAATACAATAGAATACAATAGAATAGAAACATTATTGTACTTTAAATATACACTAAGCAGCATACATTAAAATGAAATTTCATTGCATTCAGCAACTGTGAAAAATGGCCCTGAGTAACTTTTTTCAGTGCCGTTGTAACTTCAAACAGTCACTAAGAGAACTGTTGTAAATCGAGGACTACCTATATATTACTCCAATAGTCTGACAATGAACATGTAACATTTTTTCAGGGAGTCACTTCAATTATGTACCTGGGCCTGTGGTTCAGAATATGCTTTGAGCCTTGTCACTTGGTCTTACTATTAGCTGACTAATCATCACGGTTGCCGTTTCTACTTAATTATTTTGTGGATATTTTTATACTCTTTCATAATTTTAGACTTCTAAGCCTCCCAGAATCACTTAGTTGAGATGGGCAGCTATAGTAATTGAATGAATGAATGAATGAATGAAAAATAAACAAATTCTGCAAGGAAGCACCTTGGTTCTGTTTGTAGTCATTAAGCCGCATTTTTTTTTAAAGGAAAAGAAATCCCAAAAGAATTGTTCCCTCTTGAATCTTAAGCTCAATTGATACACGTATTCTTTTTTTTTAAAAAAATCTGATTTGGAAATGTAGAAGTAGCCAATTGAATGAGCAACCTAAATAGCCTCTTCTTTTACATATTTTCAGAATATATTAAAATGGCCGATCATTACGTTCCGGTACCCGGAGGTCCGAATAACAATAACTATGCTAATGTGGAACTGATACTGGAAATTGCAAAACGGATACCTGTGCAGGTGAGAAGCTGGAAATACAGAACTTTAAAAAAATAAAGAATGCTTATTACGGATGTAGGTGGCCTTATTCTAACATAGTTGTTTGCGGCGTAGATTTAGCTAAGCATGCTATCCACTTTGGTTTGGAAACTAGGCTTGATTAAAACTTAGCATGTTGTGTGGACCAAGCCAATTGTGATTTATTTAATTCCCATAGTTTATTAGAACTTCAGAAAAAACAATTACTACCAATCTGCCTTCCTTAGAGGACCTGTATACTGCATGAGTCAAAAAGAGGGCTGTGAAAATATCTATAGACCCCTTGCATCCTGGACAAAAATTGTTTCAACTCCTACCCTCAAAACAACACTATAGAGCACTACACAACTAGACACAAGGACAGTTTTTCCCCGAACGCCATCACTTTGCTAAACAACTAATTCCCACAACACTGTCAAACTATTTACTAAGTCTGTATTCTTCTATCTCTTCCCACTTATGGCTATATCCATGTTGCTTTTATCTTTACAACTTATATTGTTTTTATTGTTTCCTAGTATGATTTGATTGCTCATTAGTATCCTATGACTATCACTAAGTGTTGTATCTTATGATTCTTGATGAATATGTTTTATTTTATTTTTATGTACACTGAGACCATATACACCAAAGACAAATTCCTTGGGTGTCCAATCACACTTGGCCAATAAAGAATTCTATTCTATGAGACAGAGTGCAGAGTGGAGCACCAAAGATGGTTAGGGAACTGGAGGCTAAAACATACAAAGAATGGTTGCTAGAATTGGATATGTCTAATTTAATGAAAAGACTCAGGGAGACATGATAGCAATCTTCCAATATCTCAGGGGCTGCCCCAAAGAAGAGGGAGTCAAGCTATTCTCCAAAGCACCTGAGGGTAGGACAAGAAGCAATGGGTAGAAACTAATCAAGGAGAGAAGCAACCTAGAACTAAAGAGAAATTTTCTGACAGTGAGAATAATCAACCAGTGGAACAATTTTTTTTTAAAATTTGATTTATATGCCGCCCTTCTCCGGAGACTCAGGGCGGCTTACAATGCGCTAAGCAATAGCCTTCATACTTTTGTATATTTATACAAAGTCAGCTTATTGCCCCCACAAACTGGGTCCTCAATTTACCTACCTTAGAAAGGATGGAAGGCTGAGTCAACCTTGAGCCTTGGTGAGATTCGAACCTGCAATAATTGCAGGCAGCTGATGTTAATAACAGGGCTTTAGACCACTGTACTATCCAAGGCCATTTGATGTCTTGGAAACAAGCCAGAATATTCCTAGATACTTTAGAAGTGTGTGAAATAGTTTAGGTGTGTTCATGTAGTCTTATTTATAAGGCATATATGCTCATACCTGTGTTTGGTTTGAAATGGAATGCCAGACCACGATGCATGGAATGTTGTTGTCTTCTGTGCAGTCCAATAATGTGAATTAAACTGGTGGAGAGTTGCAGTCAGAAATATCTTTCTCTACAGGTAGTCCTTGCTTTATGATTGGTCACTTAACGAACATTTGAAGTTATGACAGACTTGAAAAACGTTACTTATGACCCATCCTCAAAGTTACAACTGCTGTACCATCTCTGCTGTCATATAATCACATTTTGGACCCTTGTCAACTGCTTCACATTTACAACCAGTTGTAGCATTCTGCGGTCACTTGATTACCCTGTTTCCCCCAAAATAAGACATCCCCTGATAATAAGCCTAATCGGGCTTTTGAGTGCATGATAATAAGGTCAAGCGCTTATTTCAGGGTTCAAAAAAATATAAGACAGGGTCTTATTTTCGGGGAAACACAGTATATGTCCTCTGGTCATGATTTCCTGGGAAAAAATGCCTGTTAAGCTGGATTTGGACTTACATCCAAGTGATTCATTTAATGACCATTTGTGACTTGCTTAATGACCATGTTAAAACGGTTGCAAAATGGAATTCGATTTATGACTGCAATGACTAATGACCAAAATTCCAGGTTCAATTGTGGCTGTAAGTCGAGGGCTACCTATACAGGTAGTTCTCGACTTACGATCACAACTGAGCTCAGAATTTATGTTGCTAAGTGGGACATTCGTTAAGTGAGTTTTGCCCCCATTTTACGATATATATTTTTTTGCCACAGTTGTTAATTGAATCACTGCAGGTGTTAAGTTAGTCACCCGGTTGTTAAGTGAATCTGGCTTCCCCATTGACTTTGCTCGTCAGAAAGTCGCAAAAGGGGATCATGTGACACCCCCTGGGACGCTGCAACTGTCATAAATATGAATCAGTTGCCAAATGTAATCCAAATGTAAGTCACATGACCACGGGGATTCTGCAAAAGTTGTAAGTGTGAAAAATGGTCATAAGTCACTTTTTTTCAGTGCCGTTGAAACTTCGAACGGTCACTAGATGAACAGATGTAAGTCGAGGACTACTGTGTTTGTTTTAGATCTCCTCGCAAGGAAATCTGACTTCTTTTTTTCTGATTCCAGGCCGTGTGGGCCGGCTGGGGCCATGCGTCAGAGAACCCCAAGCTTCCAGAACTGCTCCACAAAAACAGTATTGCTTTCATGGGTAAAGTATTCAACGTTCGTCTGAAATAGATCCAGTTAGTTTATTGTTGCAAGGGGTCTCATGGGGGTCCAGCCAGAAGAAAATAGCTAACAGTTAGGAATGGAATGGCTCTTCTCATCATTGTATTCTGGTGGTTTCTCAAAAGCACAGGAGTGTTCTGTCCCAGCTACGGACCCCAAAGAACGCAGCACACACAAAGTCTGTTCAAACCTTAGTTTACTAAATGAACCAGTCTTTTACAACAACCGCATTAACAGCCGCCAAGAATTCAAAGAAGAATAACGGAAAACGTACTATGGTTGGCAGAATGCCCAGAAGCAATTTGCAGAAGCTGATAAGATAAGCAAAATAAGACATGAAGGTATGTGAACGAAGTTGTTCCCTGCAAATTGCTTCTGTCAGCATTCCTCCTTAAATAGGCTAAGGGAGCGGCCAATTAGCCCCAAGCCTTACTCTCCAGGAGACTTCCTCCTGAGGAGCCACTCCTGCCTTTTGGCAGCTCTGTGTGCCTGTGCATCGAGAAGAGACTCCTCCTCTTCATCCTCTTCATTTAAGGGAGGTTCTGGAGCTTCTGAAGGCCCTGGCTGAATCCCCGCCTCTGGCACCACATCTTCTCCAGCCTCCTCATTGTCCGACTCGAGTGCCAGCTGCACAGGCTGCTGGCGCAGCACCACACCAGCCTCCTCGCTGTCTGAATCAGCTACTAGCTGCACAGGCCACAACAAGGAGTGGCAGAAATTGTGGGACAGGAACTACTAATTAACGGTTTTAAATGCATATGAAGAAAATCTGTATAAGATGTTTTATAGATGGCACTTTGCACCGGCGAAGTTAGCAAAGATGTTCAAAGATAAGTCAGCCAAATGTTGGAAGTGCCACCAGATACTTGGGTCCTATTCAGTGGTGGGTTCCAACTGGTGTTAACCAACAGTTCTCTTCGCACATGCGCTTTGCGCTGAACTTGCGCTCCGTGCAATCGCATTAGATTTCTGCCCAGCTGGGGTGCAGCAATCCACTCTGCCGCACCTATCAGCTGGGCTAAAAAACGACAAATAAAGGTAGGTATAACGCGTGGGCGGGCGGGAGGGCCCAGCTCACAGTTATAGGGAACCGGTTCGCTGATGTCACATTATCACCACTACCGGTTCGCCCGAACCGGGGTGAACTGGGAGCAAACCCACCACTGGTCCTATTTTCATATGTGGTAGACATGTGTAGAAGCAAGAAAATACTGGACAAAAATACATACATGGCTGGAAAAGATGATAAAGTAGCACATTGATTTAAAACCAGAAATATTTTTCTTGGGGATTTTACCTGAAACTTATAGTAAAGAGAACGCATATTTAATTATCCATGTTTTAACTGCAGCTAGAATTGTATTTGCACAAAATTGGAAAAGTGAAGAGATCCCTACTGATGAGAAGGTGATTAGGAAAATATTAGAATGTGCAGAAATGAACAGATTAACACTTACAATTAAGGAGAAAGAACAAACTGAATATTATATGATATGGGAATTATTTTATCGATGGTTAGAGAATAAAAATGGAAGTTAGAAATAAAAGGAGATTAGAGAAAAGTACAAAATATGTTAAGATAGATTATGCTTAATATTATTGTCATATTTTTATTAGAAAATATGTTAAGAGGGAAAAATTAATAGGTTTACTATGTTAAATATTACAATTGTAAGATCAGAGAATTATCGTATTTTTCAGAGTATAAGATGCACCGGACTATAAGAGGCACCTACCTTTTTTGGTGAGGAAAACAAGAAAAAGAAATCTGCCTCGGCCTCCCAGCAATTTTGCCTTGTTGCAGCAAACAGCAAATAGCCTGCTTTACTTTCATTTTCGTTTTCAGCATAGCTCTTGATTAGCACAAGAAAAAAAAAATCTGCTCCCAGCAATTTACCTCCTTGCAGCAAGCATCAGAGGCCCATGCAAAACAGCTTTGAGTTGGGAGGCCGATCCAATCAACTTGTGCTAATTAGGCTGGGCTGAAGCTGAAAGGAGCTGTTTCTTCTTGCTGCTTGCTGCAAGGAGGTAAACTGCTGGGAGGCAGAGGCCAAAGGTTGGGGGCCAGTGGGTGGACGGGGCTACATTCGGTGTATAAGACGCACCTAAATTTTCACCCCCTTTTAGGGGGGGGAAAAGTGAGTCTTATACTCCGAAAAATACAGTAATATCAATATAATGAATACTGTTGTAAATTTTGACAGTTATTGCACAGAGATATTTGTACCCCGATGACACACTGTTTAAGGGACAATGGAATGTTTATATCAAATTTTATATATAGAAATGGAACAAAATGAGGAATAAACCACTGTCCCAAAAATGGTGGCTGTCGGTGGAATATCTAGGAAAAGCAATTAACACAGTTGAGGTGGACATGATAAGCCGTGTAGTGTTCAGTAAATCAGTAGTAGTAAATGAAAAGAACAATTTTGATCTTGCTGCTGAACCTTTATTAATTTTTTTCTAGGTCCCCCAAGCCAAGCGATGTGGGCATTAGGAGATAAAATTGCCTCATCTATTGTGGCGCAAACTGCTGGTATCCCTACCCTTCCATGGAGTGGCAGCGGTAAGACGTGTTCAAGATCTGTGGATCGAATTCCTCCATATGGCAATGTTGTTTAAAATAAACCCTGAGAAATGATACGGGATAGTAAGCAGATTTGACCCTGGGCAACTTTTGGTACTATCTGAGCTTGGCGGATTTCTAGCAAACAATTCATTACTGAACTAGGTAACGTCATCAGTGCTAGAGGGAAGTGGTGGATGAGGAAAATTTAGAAAGCGATATAAAAAGCCCAAAAACCAAACCTAAAAAAGGGTTACTTCCAGCTCCCTTTGATAAAGATACAGGTAGCCCTCAACTTACCACCACAATTGAGCCCAAAATTTCTGTGGTTAAGTGAGTTTTGCTCCATTTTACGACCTTTCTTGCCACAGTTGTTAAGTGAATCACTACAGTTGATAAGTTAGTAACCCGGTTGTTAAGTGAATCTGGCTTCCCCATTGATTGTGCTTGTCAGAAGGCCACAAAAGGTGACCACGTGACCTTGATATAAAGCAGCGGTCATAAATATTAACTAGTTGCCGAACATTCTGAATTTTAATCACATGATCATGCTGCAAAGGTGGTTATCTGTGAAAAATGGTCATAAGTCACATTTTTCAATGCCATTGTAACTTGCAGTGGTCACTAAATGAAACTGTTGTAAGTTGAGGACTAACTGTGGTTATATAATACAATTATATAATAAAACATGCTTGTTTTAGTTTAACAAAAGAAAAATGATAGAAAACTGCAATTATAGAGATATAAATATCAAGCAATCAAATAATAATAGCAACAGTACTGTATATGATATTGTAATCTCTTAATTTGAGAGATTTTTAAGAAGAGATTGGATATCCATTTGTCTGAAATAGTATAGGGCTTCTTGCTTGAGCAGAGGGTTGGACTAGAAGACCTCCAAGGTCCCTTCCAACCCTGTTATTCCATAGGAGAATCTTTAGTTGAGCATGGTTTATTCTCATCTAGGAAGTGAGAATCATTTTTGGAAATCTAGCCCAAGCCTAGAAAAAGAGAAGCTTTGCAATGTCAGAAGATCTGAGACGTATTCCTGAGAGCAAACCTCACTCCCTTGTGAGCACTGATGATGTTACCTAGTTTGGTAATGAGACATCTGCAAGGAAACCACCAAACTCAGAGAGCACCAAGGACCCCATAGTTCAATCCCGAGCTACAAATACTCTCTTCTATCCAGATTTGATCCTGCTTAACTCAATTTGATCCTGATTGACTCAATTTGGCTGGATGGCAGCCCAGTTTAGAGATAGCTTCCATTCAAGACAGAAAGATTGGTCGGTATGGATTTTGGTTCATTCTGGACTTCTGAGATATGAACAATTGGCTCTTTTCTGCCTGGAGAGAAAATTCTGCAACCGTGGATGTAACCCATTTCCCCTGCTCTTTCTTTTCTTTTCTTTTTTTTAAAAAAAGTTTCTTTAGTTTTGGCTCACAGCCGCACAATTGACTCCATAAAGTTCAAATGCTGGTGACGAAATTTATATCCAGATAATGAACTCATACCAAGCAGTGGCTTTTGAAATCTGGAGACCTGATTTTGCAAGTAATTGGGAAAGAATAGAATAGGGTGAAGAGTGTATTGCAATCCCTTTCTGGGATGCAATAGCATTTAGAAATGGTTTGGAGGAGACTGGAGAGAAAATTATTTCTGGGAAAGACAACTGGCAGGATCGCTTCTGATTTTGTCGCTTTGCGGAGTGAATTAGATTGACTGAAATGGAGCGTTTAGCTTAAGGCTCTTCCCTCCCTTTTTAAATGCAGGTTGTCCTCGACTTACGGCTACCACTGAGCCCAACATTTTTGTTACTAAGCGCAACATTTGTTAAGTGAGTTTTGCTCCCATTTTACGACCTCTCTTGCCAGAGTGGTTAAGAGAAAAGACTGCAGTTGTTAAGTTAGTAACCCGGTTGTTAAGTGGATCTGCCTTCCCCATTGACTTTGCTTGTCAGAAGGTCGCAAAAAGAGATCACATGACACAGCTGTCATAAATATGAGTCAGTTGCCGGTAGCGACGGCAGCACGAGGTTCTGCCCACCTGCCCGGTCGTCGTTACTTCCTGGTTTTAACCAGGAAGTATTCTGTTTTTTACCCTCTGTGCATGCTCAGAGGGTCCGCGGGCGGTGCATGCACTTCTGAACTGGTAGGGAAGGTAAGTAGATTTCACCCTTGATCCTAGGTCACCTTTTTCAGTGACATTATAACTTTGAACGGTCATTCAACAAACAGTTGTAAGTGGAACTACCAGTATTGCCAATTCAGTCAGGATGGTCCTTCCCAAATTTTTTCCTTCCTTATCCCAAATAGCTTATCAGAAAGTCCTTTTTACCCAATGTAGATAAAACATGTTAAGTCAATTTAAATGTCCCAGTTGTGATTGGGTAATGGGTTTGTGTGTCATTACTCAAAGAAAAACCAATTAGGAAATGTTCCTTTAAAGGAGAATATTTGTAGCTCAGGGTTGAATACTCAGAGGTATTCTTACCTTTTATTTGGCCCCACCCCCAATCTATTGCTGCCTGAGTCCCAGCTGATGGCTAGAGGGAAAAAACCAGTTAAAACTCTTGCGGGGGGCGGGGGGGGGAGGGGGGGCTTCAAAGGGCCGCCCTACAGCTGATCAGTGTTAAAAGAAAACAAATGAATAGACTGGTGCCTGCAAAAATACATGAGTAGATCAGTGCCTGCAAAAAATAAATGGGTAGATCGGTACAGCTCTGCAAGCAGTTAAAAGCCTGGTAGATCAGCACCTTTGCTAAATCCTACATAATTGTCAAATGACCATCAAGCTGTCAAGCCCACAAAATAAGCCACGCCCACAGAACCGGTAGTAAAAAAAATTAGAACCCACCCCTGCTCCCAGTGTTTTCTGTGGGAAACAGGTATCCCTCTCTCTGTGTCTCCCTTTCTCCCTCTCTCTCTCTCTCTCTCTCTCTGTGTCTCTTTTTCTCTCTCTCTCTGTATCGCCCCTCTCTCTCTCTCTCCCTCTCCCTCCCTCTCTCTCTCCCTCCCTCTCTCTCTCTCATCTCTCTCTCTCAGGCCAGGCAAGGAGTGACTGGGAGGGCGAGGGGTGGGGCCGGCCAGTGATGGGTTCAGCCGACAGGGAGCCACAGCAGGGGGACAAAAGAGCCGCATGCGGCTCCGGAGCCACGGGTTGCCGACACTTGGCATAGATTAACTCCAAGGTTAACATCAAACCAACAATCAAGTAAACAATACCCCAATCAAGGAACTGCCAAACTAACCAACAGTAAACAGCTCAACCAAATAGCCTCTAAGACCACCCCCACCAACACTTAAAGGGGACCCAATAGAATTTAAACTGAGAGCAAACCCCACTGCTCACTAGCACTGATGATCTAACCTAGTTTGGGTAATGAAACGTCTGCAAGAAAACAAGCAAGCTCAGAGAGCACCAAGGACCCTCTCAAATGTTCCTTTGAGTTCAATGGGAAATAAATTTAGAACACACCTGTGTCTGGATCATCACAAATCTTCTGGCTTTCAGGTCTCCGGGTAGATTGGCAAGAAAACGACTTTCAAAAGCGGATCTTGAACGTTCCCGAGGAACTATATGAGAAGGGCTGCGTGACGGATGTGGATCATGGCTTGAGGGTAAGCATGGCCGCCGAACTATCTTATCCATAGAGCTGAACTTGCCATGAATACAACATTCTACTTTTGTGTCTCAAGCTCTGGAGCTTAGTGCCTTTGTGTATTTATTCGATCGCTGTTTCTTAACCTTCAAGATATTTGAAGATGTATGGACTATCTGAATAGGTACCTTGAATTGCAGCAGAAGTATACAGGTAGTCCTCAACTTATGACCACCACCGATCCCAAAATTTCTGTTGCTAAATGAGAAATTTGTTAAGTGAGTTTTGCCCCATTTTACGACTTTTCTTGCCCTAATGAATCACTGCGGTTGTTAAATTAGTAACCCGGTTGTTAAGTGAATCTGCCATTGACTTTGCTTGTCAGAAGGTCGCAAAGGGCGATCACTGGACCCTGGGACACTGCAACCGTCATACATGCGAGTCAGTTTGACAAGCATCTGAATGTAAATTGCATGACCGTGGGGATGCTACAACGGTCATTAAGTGTGAAAAACGGTCATACGTCACTTTTGCCAGTGCCGTTGTAACTTCGGACGGTCGCTAAAGGAACTGTTTGTAAGTTGAGGACTACCTGTACTGTAACCAGTGGAGCTTGCGAAGTAAGAAATATCACAAAGATATACTGAGGCAAGCCTACCGCTGACCAGGCTGCATTCTGGACCAGTTGAAGCTTCTGAGTAGTCTTCAAGGGCAGCCCCATGTAGCTTGCAATGCAGTAGTCAAGTCATGAGATGAAAAAGGCATTGAGTGATCGTCTTGGAGGATTCAGGAAGGGGCAGCTGTGCAAAGGTGTGCTTGGCCACAGGTATCCCCCGCCCTTTAAACAGGACCCAAGAATCCAAGAATACCCCCAGAATATACACCACTCTTGAGGGGAAAAGTTGATCCAAGATTAAAGATGGAAGACCCCTAAATTTTAGGAGGCTACTTTGTTGACCTTGCTGTAATTTTGGAGGTGTGATGGGGGTGGGGCTCTTTTTTTTTTTCTACCAGTCCATTAACTTAAGGACAATTATTGATCTTGTAATAAATCTCATTCATTTGTGGCTTACCTTGCATCCAGGCTGCTGAAGCTATTGGTTATCCGGTTATGATCAAAGCCTCTGAAGGAGGAGGAGGGAAAGGAATCCGGAAAGTAAACAATGCCGATGATTTTCCCAACCTTTTTAGACAGGTATGTTTCTTCTAGGGCATATTTCCTTAGTCTGGCAAAATGTCTTGAAATTCCAAATCTTAGTATCTCCAGATTAGAAATGATTGATTGGTCAAAAAAGTCAATATGAAGCCCAGTGGTTCTATTACAGAGGTGGGGAACGGTGGCTCCTTTAAGACCTGTGGACTTCAACTCCCAGAATTCGTGAGCCAGCCATCATGCAGACTGGGGAATTCTGGGAGTTGAAGTCCACAAGTCATAAAAGAGCCATAGGTACCATTCCACCCCGATCTACTAGGTATTGTCAGCTCCTAGCCTAGTGCTTCTCAGTCTTGGTTGTTTTAAGATGTGTGGAAGTTCCAGAATTCCCTAGCCATCATACTGACTGGGGAATTCTGGGAGTTGAAGTCCACAAGTCATAAAAGGGCCATAGGTCCCCACCCACTGATCTACTAGGTATTGTTAGCTCCTAGTACAATGCTTCTCAATCTTGACTGTTTTAAGATGTGTGGAAGTCCCAAAATTCCCTAGGCATCATGCTGACTGGGGAATTCTGGGAATTGAAGTCCACACACATTAAATCATGCTGGCTGGGGAATTCTGGGAACTGGGGTCTGCACAACTTAAAGCCTGCTGGTTGGGGAATTCTGGGAGATGAAGTCCACGCTCCTTAGAGCATGATAGCTGTGGAATTCTAGGAGTTGACATCTGCACATCTTAAAATATCCTGGCTGGGGAATTCTGGGAATTGAAGTTCACGCTGGTTAAAGCATGCTAAAAGGGAATTCTGGGAGTTGAGGGCCATACATCTGTATGTGTATTAGCTGGGTAATTGTGAAAGTGTTTTGGGAATTCTGGGGACCCTCCCGAGTTCTCATGAAAATGAAGAGAAGGAGAGAGAGAGCACAATGAAGATTTGCAGGATTCTATTACTATACTTTTATAATAAAAGTAATATTGGTCTTTAGTTTCTAACCTGCTTTGCCGTCAGAGGTGGGATTCACTTAGCTTCCCTACTGGTTTGCAAATGTGAGTGCCTCCTGCAGTCACTGCTACAGGTTCACGCGAACCGGACAGAACCAGCTGAATCCCACCACTGTGCCGTGAATGGCTGACTTTAATCTTGCAACTCAGAATGTGTTTCCTCTCCCCCACATAATCTTTTGTGAGAGCTAGGAAAGCTCTTGCCTGAGAGGCTTTCTTGGGTTACATTCTGTTCCAGACTCAAGTTTCTTTTATCTGATCATTTTCTTGATAATCTCTTCTTCCTGTCCCTCAAGGCCATTCCTTCCTCCCACTACACTGGGAGGAGCTAATGATCTGAGGTGGGGGAAGGAAACACTTTTTTTTAATGTCTATGAAGATTCTTAGTCATCCAGATCAGGGTTGCCCCAGAGGTGTTTTTTTTTTTCAAAAGGCAACTGGACTTTCTTGGTTTTTCCTTGAAGACCTTTCACCTCTCATCCAAGAAGCTTCCTCAGTTCTGAATGAATGGAAGGAAGAAAATTGTTGAGGCCATTTGGAGGTTGATCTGGGTCTTTCAAAGGATACCTCGAGCATAAAACACCTAGTCACAAACTATAAACTGTATGTATATAAGCAGTACAATGCAGTGAGACGTGCGGCTCTGTACATTGGAGAAACAAAACAGCCACTTCACAAATGCATGGCACAACATAGGAGAACAAACCCATCAGGACAAGATTCAGAAGTCGATCTGCTTTTAAAAGACAAAGGTCACTCTTTTGAAGACAGCAAAATCCACATTCTGGACAGAGAGGACAGCTGGTTTGAAAGAGGGGTCAAAGAGGCCATCTATGTCAAAATTGAACAGCCCTCTCTCAACAGAACGGGTGGGACTCGACACCACCTCTCTCCTGTTTCCAACACAGTCCTTTCAGCAGTTCCGAGAAGGCTCCACACCTGTTTGCACTATTCAGATGACTCTGAGGGCACAAATAAACCTCCAAGTGGTCTCAACAACTCTCAGAAGGAGTGCTAACGACCAGATAACTGCAAGGAATATAAATGCTTCCATCCTTCACTCTTCAGGCAGAATTGAAGAAGCTTCTTGGATGTGAACCGAAACACCTTCAAGGAAAAACCAATTGAAAGTCCAGTTGCTGTTTAAAAAAGCATCTTTGGGACTCTTTTTTTTAATGGCTTTTGAACCTGGCAAATACACTCCCCTGCTAAAAACCCAATTGCTTGGTCACTGCCTGCTTGTGTCTGACTCTTAGGTACAAACTGAGGTGCCCGGCTCACCGATCTTCGTGATGCGACTGGCTAAGCAATCCCGCCACCTTGAGGTCCAGATCCTTGCCGATCAATATGGCAACGCCATCTCCCTCTTCGGCCGAGACTGTTCCGTCCAGCGCCGGCATCAGAAGATTATTGAGGAGGCTCCAGCATCTATTGCAACACTGGCTGTCTTTGAACATATGGAACAGGTAGGTGGGAATTCTGACTTTGAGAGGGGAGAGCTGTAGCCCACTCCTCACATTTGTGGTGGAAGAGTCAGAATTAGGTGCTCGTTGTTGCTACAGGTAGTCCTCGATTTACAACAGTTTGTTTATGTCGATTATGATGTATTTTTACAATGGCTAGGATCATGATTTATCTCTTATAGCTTTTATGCACACTGAGAACTTATGCACCGAAGACAAATTCCTTGTGTGTCGAATCACACTTGGCCAATAAAGAATTCTATTCTATTCTATTCTATTCTATTCTATTCTATTCTATTCTATTCTATTCTA
>WNWU01000013.1:21238812-21255470 GCA_012654045.1 Ptyas mucosa
GAATAGGAATAGGAATAGGAATAGGAATAGGAATAGGAATAGGAATAGAATAGAATTTATTTGTTTATTTATAATTGAATTTATATACCGCCCTACTCCCGAAGGACTCAGGGCGGTGAACAGCCAAAAGATAAAATACACACTTTAAAAACCATTTAAAATACATTAAATAATTCGGCCCAAAACAACTTTAAAACACCCCTATTTAAAAACAAATTTAAAATTAGCAGTTAAAAGGGGAAGTTAGGCCAGATTAGCCTGCTGAAATAAGAATGTCTTAAGGGCACGGCGGAAAGTGCGCAAATCCGGGATCCTCTGTATCTCCGGGGGAGCTCGTTCCAGATGGCAGGTGCCTCCACAGAGAAGGCTTTCCCCCTGGGGGCCGCCAGTCGACACTGTTTGACCGACGGCACCCTGAGGAGCCCCTCTCTATGGGAGCGTACTGGTCGGTGAGAGGCTACTGGTGGCAGAAGGTGGTTTCGTTAATACCCCGGTCCTAAGCCATGGAGCGCTCTAAAGGTGGTAACCAAAACCTTGAAACAGACCTGGAAGACCACCGGGAGCCAGTGCAGCTCGCTCAGGAGGGGAGTTACGTGGGAGCGCCACATTGCTCCCATAACCACCCGCACGGCCCACTCTGGACCAGCTGGAGCCTCCGGGTGCTCCTCAAGGGGAGCCCCATGTAGAGAGAATTAGAATAGAATAGAATAGAATAGAATAGAATAGAATAGAATAGAATAGAATAGAATAGAATAGAATAGAATAGAATAGAATAGAATAGAGAAGGGAAGGGAAGGGAAGGGAAGGGAAGGGAAAAAGAATAGAATAGAATAGAATAGAATAGAATAGAATAGAATAGAATAGAATAGAATAGAATAGAATAGAATAGAATAGAATTCTTTATTGGCCAAGTGTGATTGGACACACAAGGAATTTGCCTTTGGTGTATAAGCTCTCAGTGTACATAAAAGAAAAGATAGCGTTCATCAAAAATCATAAGGTACAACACTTACTGATAGTCATAGGTTACAAATAAGCAATCAGGAAACAATATCAATATTCAATCTAGAACAGTGTTTCTCAACCTTGGTGGATTTAAGATGTGTGGACTTCAGCTCCCAGAATTCCCCAGTCAGCATGCTGGTTGGGGAAATCTGGAAGTTGAAGTCCACACACCTTAAAGCAAGCTGGCTGGGGAATTGAGGAAGTTGAAGTCCTACAGAAGGTTAAATGTTTGCCCCCATTTGTGATGGTTGTCGTGTCCTGTGGTCATGTGATTCCCATTTGTGACCTCCACAACTGGCTTCTTTTTTTTAAAATAGTTTTTATTAAACAATTTTCACCTTTAAAAAGAAACAACAGAAACAAAAAAAAAACAATAAAAAACAAGACATATATAACAATGTAGAGTAGTTTTACAGCCTTCTGTATCAGCATATATAATTTAAATATATATATATATTAAAAATATATATATGATATATAACAATATACACAATACAAACAATCGACAAGTGCTCCCCCACCCCTCGGGTATCATTCCTGCTTCCAAAATCTTAAAGCTTCTTCTGGTAGTGGTATCCCCCTTCCTCCAGAAAACACATATATTAGGAACTGTTTCCAGATTCCATTGAATTCATTTACTTTCATTATGCCCCCCCACACAACTGGCTTCTGACATACAGGTAGTCCTCAACTTATGACCACAATTGAGCCCAAAATTCACGTTGTTAAGTGAGAATTTGAGTTTTGCCCCATTTTACCACATTTCTTGCCACAGTTGTGAACCGAATTACTGCAATTGATAAGTTAGTAACCTGGTTGTTAAGTGAACTTGGGTTCCCCGTTGACTTTGCTTGTCAGAAGGTCGCAAAAGGGGATCCCGCGACCCCGGGATGCTGCACCAGTCATAAGTATGAACCAGTTGCCAAGCATCTGAATTTTGATTACATGAACACGGGGATGTTGCAAAGGTTGTAACTGTGAAAAATAGTTATTTTTCACTTTTTCAGCACCGTTGTAACTTTGAGCAGTCACTAAATGAACTGTTGTAAGTCAAGGACTACCTGTATTTATTGGGGAAGCCATCAGGAAGTTGCAGGTTATGATCACATGAGATCTCAGTTAATGACTTTGGATGAATTGCTTCATGACCGCAGCCAACCAGCCCAGCCATTACAGGAAGGGAGGGAGGGAGGGAGGGAGGGAGGGAGGAAGGAAGGAAGGAAGGAAGGAAGGAATAAGGGGAGGAAGGAAGGAAGGAGGGAAGGAAGGAAGGAAGGAAGGAAGGAAGGAAGGAAGGAAGGAAATTATAATAGGATCTGAGGGAAGCCCTGCCTTAGCTCTTGGCCACCACAGGTGCCTCTGACACGAGTGACGTTAAGCTGGCCATGCCCACTCTGGCCATGCCTATCCCGGCCACGCCTAACACCCCCCCCCCAAGGTGAAACACAGCCCTCATGCGTCCCTCAATGAAATCAAATTTGACACCCCGGTCTAGTTTATCGCTTAGAGATTTCTGAGTGGTGTCCCATCCATCTACTAACCAGGCCTGATGCTGCTTAGCTTCTGAGCTTAGATAGGTTTGCCAATGTGCTGCTCCTGCTACCTACTGAGATGGCCCCCTTGCTTTAAAAGTTGATCGGAACAAGATGGCTTTTGTGAACAATCTTGAAATAAGTAGGGAAGCAGAATGGTAATTCTGAGTTGCGGTGAGTTCCATTGTCCCATAGCCATCACCAGATCTGAGTTCCTTGGGCCCATTCTCTTGAACTCGGAGACTACGCAAGAAAATGACCTCATGAAGTTGTTTTGGTTCAAAAGATGTCTTTTGAAAGTAGCCCTTTCTCTCTTTTTTTCAGTGTGCGGTCAAACTCGCCAAGATGGTGGGCTACGTCAGTGCCGGGACGGTGGAATATCTTTACAGCCAAGATGGGAGTTTTTACTTTTTGGAGCTAAACCCTCGGCTGCAGGTCGAGCATCCTTGTACAGAAATGGTGGCTGACGTCAACCTGCCTTCCGCTCAACTCCAAGTAAGTCGAGAAGACCCTGTGAGAAGGCCGAAGCCAGTTGCTAAGCATGGGCCAATCTGCAGACTTCAGCTGGAATAACCAGTTCTTCCAAACTCTAGAGGAGGTGGGATTTGTTCCAAATGTCGCAAGAAGTGAGTCGTTCTGGACTTGGAACAAGATCAGAGTGCTGACAAGGCAAAGGAAGAGTTCTGGCTTTGGAAAGTGAAGTGTTGCGTTAGGCAGCTGGGAAGAAAAAAAAACCCCTTTCCCTGGTTGTTTTGAAATGGGAGGGTGTGTTCTCACATTTTGGTACTCGGTGTTTCCGTCTTGTGTGTAATGGAGGCGACTTTGCAGAGAGGTAATGGGTTTCTGAGGTCTTTTTTCGGAAAATGCAGTTGTCCTACTTTTTTAAAAAAATAAAAGGCTGGAAGCTGTTTATGGACTTTTTGCTGGAAATGGAAAATAAAAGTGAAGTGAAGATTTACGGTTTGATAATTGAAAAAGAGTAAATAAGAGATTGGAGGGATTTTTGTAATACCAAGAAAGTTGCTTATTTTTCTTGTTTCTTCAACTATTTTTTACTCTCGTTTTGTTTTGCTTTTTCCTTTCCTTTCCCCTTTCCTTTCCCTCTGTCTCCTTCCTTCCTCCCTCCCTCCCCTTATTCTCTCTCCTTCCTTCCTTCCTTCCTTCCTCCCTCCCTCCCTCCCTCCCTCCCCTTATTTTTTCTCCTTTCTTCCTTCCTCCCTCCCCTTATTCTCTCTTTCCTTCCTTCCTCCCTCCCTCCCCCCTTATTCTCTCCTCCCTCCCTCCCTCCCTTCCTCCCTCCCTCCCTCTCTCCCCTTATTCTCTCTCCTCCCTCCCTCCCTTCCTTCCTTCCTCCCTCCCCTTATTCTCTCTCCTCCCTCCCTCCCTTCCTCCTCCCTCCCCTTAATTCTCTCCTTCCTTCCTTCCTTCCTTCCTTTATTTTTTCTTTACATTTGCAACCATTTGTAGATTTCTAAATAAAAACTGTACCAAAAGGACAATAAACCTGTTATGTGTATTAAAAAAGTAGTTTTTTTCCACTTTGATATTCATTCACGCATTTATTTATATTCTATACCAGCTATAATAGTTTACAGATAACCAAAGTATTATGAAAAAATATAGATCATTTTTACGATTTATTCGAGTTGCACACCACCAAATCAATAAAGATTCATGGCAGTGTGCAACTATACCGATGAACAACCATACCATTAAAGCATTGCCTCTTGACAAAATCCTAGATTTTTAAAAAATATTGAGCAGAAGATACCATAACCTTTGCCATTCTCTGCTTTTACCATCAATAAGGGTTTCCTTAAGTCTTCCATGTTAAAAACTATCAAAGTAGCAGCATCAGCATATTTGAAGTTAATGATGTGCCAGTGACAATTCCAATTGTTCTAACCTAGCATTTCCCATAATGTAATCTGAATAATGTATTCTGCAATAGAAGTTAAATAAATAAGGAGACCATTATATAATCTTGGCACATTTCTCAATTTTCTACCATTTCAGTTGTTCCGTATAGGTAGTCCTCGAGTTATGACCACAATAGAGCCCAATATTTATGCTGTTAAGTGAGACGTTTGTTAAGTGAGTTTTACCCCATTTTACGACGTTTCATGCCACAGTTGTTAAGTGAATCACTGCAGTTGTTAACTTAGTAACATGGTTGTTAAGTGAATCTGGCTTCCCCATTGGCTTTGCTTGTCAGAAAATCACAAAAAGTGATCATATAACCCTGGGACACTGCAGCCGTCATAAATATGAGTCACTTGCCAAGGATCTGAATTTTGATCACCATGGAGATGCTGCAGCAGTCATAAGCGTGAAAAACGGCCGTAAGTCACTTTTTTCAGTGCTGCTGTAACTTCGGTCACTAAATGAACCGTTGTAAGTCGAGGACTATCTGTTTTCTATTCTGACTCTCATTTCTTGGCCCTCATACACATTTTCCAATAGGCAGGTGAGGTAGCCCAGGATACCCAGATTTTCAATGGTTCCCTAAAAATTGTTTTGGCCTAGAAGATCAAAAGCCTTCATTGTGATTAAACATCTCTCTCTCCCTGAGCACTAAACTTTATTTTTGACTGAAAATAAGGGGTGGAAATCTGTTTCAGACCAGTTTCAAAAGCATTCTGGGCTCTACCAATAAAAGGCCAAAAACTGTATTTCAAAAATATAGAACCTTTAATTTTATTGATGAAAATTCTCCACAAAATAGATCAGGAAATTATCACTTATTAGTGATGGACTGGTTGATTTTAAATTCTTTAGTTGGCTGGGGAATTGTCGGAGTTGACATCCACACATTTTAAAGTCCCTAAAGTTGAGAAATACTGATTTAAAGAGTTGATACAGGTAGATTTTTTGAGTGTGCGATGGCATGGAGGTAGAGCTCTCGCCTCACAATCGAGGCTGTGATTTCAATCCTAGATAGAGATTGATATTTCTCTCTCTGGCACAATAAGAATATATCTGCTGAACAAAACTCTGCATTGACGACAGGAAGGGCATCCGGCCAGTAAACACTCAGCTCCATTCAGTTGCCTAAACTCCGCCCCACAAGGGATTATGGAGTCATTAAAAGAAGTGGATGATACAGGTAGAACTTTTCTTTCATTCACTTCCATTTAGGGATTGTTCAAAGTTGCAACGGCATTGGAAAAAGTTACTTGTGACTGTTTATCACATTTAATGACCGTTGCGGCATCCACATGGTCATGTGATCAGAATTTGGACACTTGGCAATGGATTCATATTTATGACAGTGGCCAGATACACTCAACAACCGTATTACTAACTTAGCAACTGCAGTGATTCACTTAAGAACTGGGTCAAGAAGGGTCATAAAATGGGACAAAACTCACTTCACGGCTGTCTTGCGTAGCGACAAATTCTGGGTTCAATTGTCGTCGTAAGTCGAGGATTACCAGTAATGCTGAGAAAATAGAAATTCAGATGACTCCATAATCGTAGTCTTGGTTAATACTTATAGATCCTTTTAAGTAGAAACAAGAAAAGACAACATAGATGTTGGGACACTTATGCTTAGTGGTGTCGGTGGAAGATCTTTCGGTTGTGCATCTAAATATGACAAGGGCTGTATTTTCCTTTTTTTTTTTTTTCTTTTCAGATTGCGATGGGAATTCCTCTCCACAGAATCAAAGATATCCGGATCATGTATGGAGCGTCACCCTGGGGAGACACCCCTATTGACTTTGACAGCTCGGCCCATGTGCCTTGTCCGCGGGGTCACGTGATTGCAGCCCGTATCACCAGTGAGAACCCCGATGAGGTGAGCTGTCTTATATTTCTGCCAGTTTGGCCCAGTGGTTAAGGCAGCAGGAGGCCACGAGTTCAAGTCCCAACTTAGCCATGAAAACCCGCTGCGTGTCTTTGGGCTGGTCCCTTCCCTCTCTCTCCGCCCAACCCACCTCACAGGATTGTTGTGGGGGAAAATAACAGGAAGAAAGTGTGTTGGACAACATTCGCCATTTTGACTTATTTGCAAAGATAATAAAGATGGGGTCACCTTCTCTCAGCCCAACCTACCTTGCAGGGTTGTTGTTATGGGGAAAACAAGAAGAGGAAGATTAAGGAGCCTGAGTGGCGTAGCAGGCTAATGCCTCCTATTAAGGCAGCATTTAACATCCAGCTGCCTGCAATTACTGCGAGTTCGAATCTCACCAGGCTCAAGGTTGACTCAGCCTTCCATCCTTTCTAAGGTAGGTAAATTGAGGACCCAGTTTGTGGGGGCAATAAGCTGACTTTGTATAAATATACAAAAGTATGAAGGCTATTGCTTAACGCAGTGTAAGCCGCCCTGAGTCTCCGGAGAAGGGCGGCATATAAATATAAATAAATAAATAAATAAAGATGCAGTGCGTATATATATATATCCCTGCCTTCAATTATTTGTAAAAATAATGAAGGTGGGCTATAAAAAAATATAAATATATAGGAAGTAGAGTACTTGAGGTTGTGGTCCCAGGAGAAATAAAGGTAAATTGATTTATGGATGGGTGGATGGGTGGATGAATTAATTATGCTGCCCATCTCACTGTTGAAGTAACGGGGTATTTTACAAAGTGATAAAAAAAATATACAAAATGATTAAAATTAAGAAAACTCAAGAAGAAGGTTTAAAAAAACCCCAAGAGGACAGGTGACATGAAGGTGAGGATTTTTTCTCTAACCCATCAGCCACCCATAGGTTTTTAGGCCCTTCCAGAAGATCAAAAGTGTGAAGGCCAACCTCCCTTCCAGTGGGAGAATATTCCAGAAGGTGGGGCCACAGCAGCAAAGGCCTTTCCCCTGCACCCTGCTAATCAATTTTTTTTTTTTTGGCAGATGGGATCTCAGTAGGCTTCTTCCGCTGGATCGAGTGGGATAGGCCAACCCCTTTTGAGCAAGATGGCTCTTTAGGTTCCCTGGATCCATGCCATAAAGGGCTTTAAAAATAATAATAGCACCCACACCTTGAATTGGACCTGGGAGCAAAAGGGATATTACATGTGCCACCCTAGCGACTCCTAAAACTCTCCATGAATCTACATTCTGTACCAGTTGCAGCTTCCGAATAGTCTTCAAGGGTAGCCCCATGTAGAGCGTGTTAAATGACTGAAACAATTAGCTCAGTTATTTATTTATTTATTTATTTTATTTTATTTATATACCTCCCTTCTCCTGCTGGACTCAGGGCGGTGCACAGCCAGAAATAAAAAACAGTCAATATAAAGTTTAAAATTTAAAAGAATTATAAATTGTGGCCAAAACTTTAAAAACCTCATAACTAAAACCCAATTGGACAATTTAAAAATCTGAAATCTTAAAAAAACTTTAAAAAGTGGTGGTGGTGGTGGGGGGTTATACCAGCCCTGCTTGTTGAAAGAGAAAAGTTTTTAGGGCACGGCGAAAAACCCGGAGATCTGATATCCTGCGTATCTCCGGGGGCAGGTTGTTCCAGAGGGCAGGTGCTGCCACAGAGAAGGCCCTCCCCCTGGCGGTCGCCAGCCGACATTGCCTGGCCGACGGCACCCTGAGGAGTCCCTCTCTGTGGGAGCGGACTGGCCGGTGGGAGGTTATTGGCAGCAGAAGGCGGTCCCGCAAATACCCAGGTCCGATGCCATGGAGCGCTTTAAAGGTGGTAACCAGCACCTTGAAGCGCATCTGGAAGTCCACCGGGAGCCAATGCAGTTCCCGGGAACTTTATGAATTCACTCCTCTGATTTTTCTATCTTCTCCAACACCTTCATTTTTGACATTCCTGTTTAAACTTGAAGCCACTGAATTCTTCCCACTGAAATTGGTCGGATCCTATTTTACTGTCACCTAAGGGCATTCTTGTTGCTATTAATGGTAGAAATGCCACAATGAGGAGGAAGCATGATCAAGGGATATGGAATGGATATTATTTTGAAGAATACTCTTTATGTGTCTACAATGTTTATACCTGATACGATGCACCTGATAAATAGGATTAATAAAGATATGGATCAGTGGTTTTCAATCTTAGCACCTTTAAGATGTGTGGAATTCTGGGAGTTGAAGTCCACACATTTTAAAAGTTGCTGGCTGGGGAATTCTGGGAGTTGAAGGCCGCACATCTTAAAGTTGCTAGCTGAGGAATTCTGGGAGTTGAAGGCCACATATCATAAACTTGCTGGCTGGGGGATTCTGGGAATTGAAGTCCACACATCTTAATGTTGCTGGCTGAGGAATTCTGGGAGTTGAAGGCCACACATTTTAAAAGTTGCTGGCTGGGGAATTCTGGGAGTTGAAATCCCCACATCTTAAAGTTCCTGGCTGAGGGATTCTGGAAGTTGAAGGCCACACATCTTAAAGTTGCTGGCTGAGGAATTCTGGGAGTTGAAGGCCACACATCATAAACTTGCTGGCTGGGGGATTCTGGGAGTTGAAGTCCCCACATCTTAAAGTTGCTGAGGTTGAAAACCACTAATGTAGAATCCTGGAATATGTTTCTCTTGCCCTGTTAGAAATGATGACACTTGTTAAAAAGAGGATATATTTATATGTTGTATGTTACGTGTTTGTCATAATGTGTAGTAATAAAACAATAAAACTTTATATATATATAAAAAAGAAATGATGACTTTTAAAATGAATATTCCAATCCAGTCAGATGTTAGTCTCTGTGTGTGTGTGTTTAAAAAACAATGTTCCATTTTATATTCCAGGGATTTAAACCCAGTTCTGGAACAGTCCAAGAACTGAACTTTCGCAGTAATAAGAACGTCTGGGGTTATTTCAGCGTGGCTGCCGCAGGAGGCCTTCACGAATTTGCAGACTCTCAGTTCGGCCATTGTTTCTCGTGGGGAGAAAACCGTGAAGAAGCCATCTCGTAAGTAAGAAGGAACAGTGAGAAATACTTCCCTCTTCTCTTGATTTTCTCTGCTGATTGCAGAAGACTCAGGTGGTATGATCTCCTTCGGTTTAGTTGCCTGCATGGAATTATCTTTTACAGATAGTCCATGACATACAGGACCCAGATGCTGGCTCTGCTTAGAGAGGGCTGTAAAAGCACTGTGAAGCTGTATATAAGTGTTCTGCCCCAGCTACGGATCCCAACGAACACAGCACACACAAAGTTTGTACAAAACGTAAATTTACTAAAATAACTCAGTCTTTTCCAAACAAAGGATGTTAATAAACTTCCTTAACAGCCTACAAGAAAACAAAGATAAAGTATTTTTATTTATTTATTTATTTTATTTGATTTGATTTATATGCCGCCCTTCTCCGGAGACTCAGGGCGGCTTACAGTGCGTTAAGCAATAGTCTTCATACTTTTTGTATATATTTATACAAAGTCAGCTTATTGCCCCCACAATCTGGGTCCTCATTTTACCCACCTTAGAAAGGATGGAAGGCTGAGTCAACCTTGAGCCTGGTGGGATTCGAACTTGCAGTAATTGCAAGCAGCAGATGTTAATAGATGTTAATAACAGGGTGCTTTAAACCACTGTACTACAGGCTCTGTAGTACAAGTAATCACAATCTTACTAAGGTTGGCAGAAAGCCCAGAAGTAATTTGCAGAGAATTCAGACACGAAAGAGAATGAACTAAAGTTGTTCTCTACAAATTGCTTAAGTCAGTGTTCTTCCTTAAATAGGCTAAGGGAGTGGCCAGTTAGCCCCAAGCCTTACTCTCGAGGAGACCTCCTCCTGAGGAGCCACTCCTGCCTTTTGGCAGCTCTGTGCGCCTGTGCATCGAGAAGAGGCTCCTCCTCTTCGTCCTCTTCACTTAAAGGAGCTTCTGGAGGTTCTGAAGGCCCTGGCTGAATCCCTGCCTCTGGCACCACATCTTCTCCAGCCTCCTCACTGTCTGACTCGGGTGCCAGCTGCACAGGCTGCTGGCACATCACCACACCAGCCTCCTCACTGTCAGAATCAGCTACAATCCTCACAGGCCGCTGACCGGCCACAACAATAAGTCTAAGTGCTATTGCTATTGCTACAACCATTTGTTTAGTGACTGTTCAGGGTTACAGTGGCACTGAAGAAGTGACTTATGACTGGTTTCTTACACTTATGACTATTGCGGCATCCCCATGGTCACATGATCAAAATTTGAGCGCTTGGCAGCTGGCATGTATCTATATGAAGCTTGCAGCATCCCAGGATCATCTGATTTCCATTTGTGACCTTTCCAGCTGACCTCAATGAGGGAAGCCAGATTCCCTTAACGCCCCCATGATTCATGTAACAAAAGCAGTGATTCACTTAACAACCGTGGCAAAAAAAAAGGTCATAAAATCACCACAATTCACTCAACCACCACCTTGCTTATGCACGGAAATCCCAGTTCCAATTGTGGTTGTAAGTGAAGCACTACCTGTACTCATCTGAGTGCAGTTATTACCAGGGTAGACACAGGTAGTCCTTGACGTACAACTTTTCATTTAGTGACCGCTCAAAGTCACAGTGGCACTGGAAAAAATAACTTATGACCATTTTTCACACTTACGACTGTTGCAGCATCAAAATTCAGGCACCTGGCACATACAGGTAGTCCTCAACTTACAACCGCAATTGAGCCCAAAATTTATGTTGCTCAGTGAGAAATTTCTTAAAGGAATTGTGTCCCATTTTACGACTTTTCTTGCCACATTTCCTAATGGAATCATTGCAGTTGTTAAATTAGGAACACAATTCTTGTGTGAATCTTGTTTGCCCATTGACTTTGCTTGCTAGAAAGTTGCAAAAGGGGACCAGGTGACCCCAGGGTGGGTTTCTACCGATTCGCCCCAATTCAGGCAAACTGGTAGCGGTGACGGGAGGCTCCGCCCATCCGCCCGGATGTCATCATGGATGACGCTTGCTCACAGTTCTGAAGTGGTAGCGAAGGTAAGTGAAAACCATTACTGCCCAGGATGCTGCAACTGTCATAAATGTGAGTCAATTGTCAAGCATCCAAATATAAATCACGTGACGATGGGGATGCTGCAGTGGTCACTAGTGTGAAAAATGGTCCTAAGTCACTTTTTTCAGCACCGTTATAACTTCGAACGGTCACTAAGCGAACTGTTGTAAGTCGAAGACCTTACCTGTACTTATGACAGCCTAAGTGTCCCAGAAGGCCAGTTTTTGTGACCTTCTGACAAGCAAAATCAATGGGGAAGCCAGATTCGCTTAACAACTGTATTATTAACTGAACAACTGCAGTGTTTAATAACTGGCAAGGAGGATCGTAAAATGGGGCAACATTCACTTAACAACTGTCTCACTCAAGAGCGTAAATTTTGGACTCAGTTGTGGTCGTAAGGAATACCTGTACTAAGGTAAATAAATAAAAAAATCCTGTTATAGAGTGGGCGTGGCCAACTCGATGTCACTCATGTTGGCGCCTGTGGTACAGGGGTGGGTTCTAAATTTTTTTTCTACCGGTTCTGTGGGCGTGGCTTATTTTGTGGGCGTGGCTTGATGGATTGGAGGCATCAGTCTAGTACCACACTGCCTTTTAACACTGATCAGCTGTAGGGCGGCCCTTTGAAGGCCCCCTCCTCCCCCCGCAAGAATTTAAACAGTTTTTTTTCCTTCTAGCCAATCAGCTGGGACTCGGGAGGCAGCATTAGATTGGGGGTGGGGCCAAAGAAAAGGTAAAAATAATGCGGGGGGCGGGGGGCAGAACCGGTTTGGTGACGTCATATCATCACCGCTACCAGCTCGGCCAAACCGGGCCGAACTGGGAGGAACCTACCACTGCTGTGGTATCCCAAGCGCTCTGCCAGCGAAAACAGCGCTTGGGAGGTTGCAACGGGCTCCTGCAATCCCTCTGTCAGTGAAAACAGAACTCGGGAGGGCCGTTTTCTCTGGCAGAGAGTTGCAGGAACCGTTGTAGCCTCCCGAGCTCCATTTTCGCTGGCAGAAGCACCGCAGGCCCTCCTTTGTTGTTTCCAGGGCATCCCGGCGGGTCAGATCCAAGCACCCTGAGAGCTGGATCCTGCCCACGGGCCTTGAGTTTGACACCCCAGTTATAGACCTCTCAGGGACCAGGAACTGGATGGGGCCTTCAGGATGAAAGAAGAGTGAAAGATAGTCTGCTGATATTCTCCAGTTTATTTTCAGACCTGATTCTCTCTCTTTTTTTTTTTAAATCTTCAGAAATATGGTCGTTGCTCTGAAGGAGCTGTCCATTCGAGGCGACTTTAGAACGACTGTGGAGTACTTGATTAAGCTGCTTGAAACGGAAAGCTTTCAGCACAACCGCATTGACACTGGTTGGCTGGACCGACTGATTGCAGAGAAAGTGCAGGTAATCGTGTTCTGGCACAGAAAAGGGACGGAATATATCCAAAAAGAAAAACTGCAGCATTTTAATTTGGATTATCTGTCCGTAGGAGTGAGCTAAATTCTATTGATAGAAGAAAATATTTGTAGCTCAGGGTTGAACTGTGGGAACCTTGGTGCTCTCTGAGCTTGGTGGTTTTATTGCAGACATTTCATGACCCAACTAGGTAACATCATCAGTGCTAGAAGGAATTTGTGGAGAGGAAGAAGAGAACTGTGGGGTCCTTGGTGCTCTCTGAGTTTAGTGATTTTATTGCAGACATTTCATTATCCAACTAGGTAACATCAGTGCTAGGTTGATGTCCCTGCAAATTTCTCTCATCTGTAAGCTTTCTGAAGCGTTTGATGCCCATATGTGGTACCAACAGTTCTGTTTGGCCATTGGAAAAGTAGAACGTTCTCCAGATGATTGAATAGGCCAGTGATGGCTAACCTTTTTGCCATCACGTGCCAAAAGCGGGGGGAGCGCGGTGGGGTCACACGCACGCATGCCCACATCCATAATTCTATGCACCCTGGTCACCCTGCTCCCCCCGTTTTTGGCACATGATGGCACGGTAGGCCCGTTTTTTGCTCTTCTCAGTCTCCAGAGCCTTTCTAGGAGCCCGGGGAGAGCAAAAACGGCCTTCCCAATCCGCCCCAGAGGCCCTCCAGAGGCCAGAAATAGTGTGTTTCCTGACTTCTGGTGGGCCCAGAAGGCCCTAAAATCAGCTGGCTGGCACATGCACGCGTGCCGGAGCCGAACTCGCGTGCCCACTGATATGGCTCCGCGTGCCACTTGTGGCACCCGTGCCATAGGTTCGCCATCACGGGAATAGGCCTCCGGGTAAAACAGGAGCCACACGAGGAGGAAGAAAGAGGAGGAAAACTTGGTTAGAACAAATTAAGAAAAAGATATTGGCAGAAGAGAAAAGAATGGTGAAGAAGCTGGAAGCTAAGAATGGCTAAAGGAACTAATTCTATTGGGCTTAAAACACTCGTTTTAGTCCCGAGTTTTCTAAAGGAAACTCTGAAAAGTTGACAATTGGTGATACTAAAGGTGAGTAATTTTTTTTTTATAAGAAAAGTTTTTATTGGTTAAAAATATACAATATTATAGTTTACAATATGTTGAATTTTCAATATCTTTATAAAAAAGATATTTAAATTATTATTTTCTCTTTTTTAAATTCTCACACAACAGACGTTATTATGTTAAGTCAAAACAAACAACCGGATTATATAAAAGTTATGTAAACAAAGAAAGCCAATAGCCAAAATATTATACAAAGTACAGTGAAAAGAAAGAGTAAAAAGAGATATAAAAAAAAAACATTAGATAATAGATTCCCCTCCTTTCTTCATTTCCTAGTTCTAGCTCTTAGAACCATGGCCTGGCCTCCCCCCTCCTCCCGGGCCGCCACAGCCCCGCCCGCCCCCGCTCCTTGTTCATCTAATACTTCCCCCTCTTCAGCTCCTGTATCTTCTCCCTCTAGGAAGGACTTATGCTGCTCAAAAAAGGCCTTAGCCTCCGCTACGTTATTAATTTTCTTCCTACTGTCCTTCCAGAAAATCATCAAACCCTCCGGAATCAACCACCTAAAGCCTACTCCCTTAAGGTACAACTTGTTTGATAAAAAATAATATTTTCTCCTTAATTCTCGTACCTGTCTGGGAATCTGCTTTAGGATGGTGACCTCCTTGCCCCTGTACACCAGCGCCCCCAGTCTTTGTTTTCTCAATATCTCATCTCTCAGTTCCCTTCTTACAAATTTAATATGGACCTCTCTTGGGACACTATGTAAAATTGCAAATTGTGAGTTTACTCTATACACCAGATCCACATCCCTTCCAGTAGACTCCAAATCTCTTTCAAGAAATTCACCCAACATTTTGACCATCACTTCTCTCAAGTTTTCCTGGTCGAGTTGTTCCACGTTTTGAAACCTGAGAAAATAAGACATCTTATCCAATTGTAAAGTTAGCATTGCATTTCCTCTCCCTTCTTCCACCCGCTGGAGTGCCCGTACCTCCCCCTCCAGACCCCCCATCTTCTTCTTAAGGTGAGTAATTTTTTAAAATGGCCTCTTCCCCTCTTTTTCATCTAGGCGGAGAGACCAGATACCATGCTGGGGGTGGTGTGTGGGGCCCTCCACGTGGCTGATGTGAGCCTACGGAATAGCATCTCCAACTTTCTCCACTCCCTGGAGAGGTAAAAACCAGATTTTCATTTCATTGACATTTCTTAAAGCTTCCTCTTTGTCACCTTGTCTCTAAAATTCTTTCCTTGAGTATGTTCTGAGTGATCTTGCAGAATTGGTGCTGGGAAGATAGAAGCTTGTGCAACTCACAATTCCTAGAGAGTAGTGGCCGATTGAAAGCCAGTTTGGTGTAACGGTTAAGGCATCAGACTAGAAACTGGGAGACTGTGAGTTCTAGTCCTGCCTCAAGACGTGAAAACTGGTTGGGTGACTTTGGGCCAGTCAGTGGGAGATGGTGAATTCTAGTTCCACCTTTGGCATGAAAGGTGACTTTGGGCCAGTCGGTAGGAGACTGTGAGTTCTAGCCCTGCGCCTTAGGCGTGAAGAAAGCTGGGTGATCTTGGACCAGTCACTTTCTTTCACCCAATGAATGGCGATTGAAATGATATGAATTAAAACATATTTTAAAAGCCTGGGGGAATAGGAAGATCTGTACCCTGCTAATTCGGCTGCTGATCAAGTCTCTCTGGGAAGGGAGTCCCCTAAAGGGAAGCCCCACGCCCCAAAAGCTCTTCCCTTGTAGAGATCCACTTCCCCTCCTTCAGTAAGGAGACCATTATAGCACACCAGTAACCATTGGAGGAGAAGACGTCCTCTTTTGTGTGCTATAATTAATGAAGGTCCTGTAGAGACCTGCGTCCTTTTAGCTTTACCTTTTTAAAAGCCTAACGGTTTCCTTGCAAAGCTATTGGCAGGAAATGGAGTGCTGTTATTAATCTTTCTCTTCCAGGGGCCAAGTCTTGCCTGCCCATACATTGTTGAACATAGTGGACGTGGAACTCATCTACGAAGGGAAGAAATATGTACTAAAGGTAACGTAGCACCAGATACACACCTAAGGGTACCTAAGGAAATTGGGACAACCATTTGTCCGAGATGGTATAGGGCAGTGATGGCGAACCTTTTCGGCACCGTGCCCAAACCGGAATGTGCATGCATGTGCGCGCACTGGAGCGCTGGAAACCTAAAGAACAGCTAGCCGGCGTGCGCATGCCTGTTTTTTGGATGTTTGAGGGGCCATTTTGGGGGGCTTTTTCAGGCCATTTTCTAGCGATCTGGCGCCTGCGAAGACCAGCTGATTGGAGGACTGGAGGCTAAAACTTATGAAGAGCAGTTGCAGGAATTGGATATGTGTAGCGTGATGAAAAGGAGGACTAGGGGTGACATGATAGCAGTGTCCCGATATCTGAGGGGTTGGCCCAAAGAAGAGGGAGTCAAGCTATTCTCCAAAGCACCTGAGGGCAGGACAAGACGCAATGGATGGATACTAATCAAGGAGAGAAGCAACCTAGAACTAAGGAGAAATTTCCTGACAGCGAGAACAATTAATCAGTGGAACAACTTGCCTCCAAAAGTTGTGAATGCTCCAATACTGGAAGGTTTTAAGATCCTCCAAATGGATAACCATTTGTGTGAAGTGGTGTAGGGTTTCCTGCCTAAGCAGGGGGTTGGACTAGAAGACCTCCAAGGTCCCTTCCAGCTCTGTTGTTCTGTTCTGTTCTGTTCTGTTCTGTTCTGTTCTGTTCTGTTCTGTTCTGTTCTGTTCTGTTCTGTTCTGTTCTGTTCT
>WNWU01000013.1:21272410-21291625 GCA_012654045.1 Ptyas mucosa
GCCTTGTACTGGGATGTCAAAGCCCCAAAAAGGCTTTGCTAACTCAAATTGTTCTTTTTCTAAAGGATGGTTAACTTTCACCAGAGGTGTCAGGCAGGCTGGTTAACTGTAGTCTATTGGGAGAGCTTTTAGAGCTGATTTCCCATTACCCTTGACCCGGGGTAACAGCCGTTAGAATGGTCAGCCCTTCCCTCTCCATATTAGCACTTCGAGAGCCTTGCAAGTGCTTTTGCTTCAATTTAAAGCATCCATCTCTGCCTCCCACCCATCCACCCCATTTCAGTTAGTTCTTCAATACTGTCTGCGTGAGGCATGAATACGAACTCTTGGCAAACAGTCTTTCAGAGGAACATTTATCCACAAACCTTATCTCGCTTGAAAAAGCTGCCAGATAACTAGTTTTTCAAACGCAGGGCAAGGCAAAACTTGGCACAGAATCTCTTATAGTCACGAACAGAACTTTCCACTCTTGAAACGACCGAACGAACAGATTGTTTCCTACAAAAGCCCCTTCCCCCGTTGGTTCCTCTTTTGATTCCTATGGGAGGGACCAATCACCTTCAAGGTGTGGCTTTACTCCCAAGTCGACCCTGCTTTCTAAGTTGTTCTTGTCTTTTTTTTTTTAAATTTGATTTATATGCTGCCCTTCTCCGGAGACTCAGGGCGGCTTACAATGCGCTAAGCAGAGCTGTCTTCTGGCAGCTCTGCACATGCGCACACTGGGAACAGGCTCCAGCTGTTCCTCTGCCTCACTGCTGTCTAGCTCGCTCTCTCTCTCTGCCTCCGACGCAGAGCCCTCGTCCGAGCTTTCCCCAGCCCCCAGGACTGGCCCAAGTTTCCCCCAACCTCCTCATTGTCCGACTCTGCTGCCGGCGCCGCTGGCCGCCAGCGAGCCACAACACTCAGAACGCTCACACCAGCATCTTAACCATCATGCCATCCTTCTTATAATCAAGCATCTCTTATTTAATAAATGTCATATTTGGCTTTCTGATTGCAGGTCACTATGATAAGTGCGTCTTTGCTCTTCGAGAGGAGAACAAAAGCGATATGAACACTGTGCTCAACTACATCTTTTCCCACGCCCAGGTGACCAAGAAGAACCTCCTTGTGACAATGCTCATTGTAAGTGAAGCTCTCGGGCACAATTTCTTTCACGCTCTTTAGCAAACCATTTGAAATATAACCGAGAGTTGTACCTAGGAATTTTAAAAAGGGTATGATCGATCTGTAGTAATGACTCATTTCAGATTTAAAGCCGTGGGGTGGAACTGCTGATACTAGAGCAGACCTACCATTTGGCACTCAATCTCAACAGCTTGAACATGGGTGGACTTCAACTCGAAGAATTCCTCAGCCAGAATTCTGGAAGTTGGAGTCTACATATGTTTATTTAACAGTGTTGTGGCCGCTGGCAGCAGAGTCGGACAGTGAGGAGGTTGGGGAGGAACTTGGGCCAGTCCTGGAGGCTGGGGAAAGCTCTGACGACGGCTCTGCGTCGGAGGGAGAAAGGGAGTTAGACAGCAGCGAGGCAGAGGAACAGCTGGAGCCTGTTCCCAGTGTGTGTATGCACAGAGCTGCCAGAAGACAAGAACAACTCAGAAAGCAGGGTCAACTCGGGAGTAAAGCCACACCTTGGAGGTGATTGGCCCCTCACATAGGAAATAAAAGAGGAGCGAACAGAGAGTGGGCTTTTGCAGGAAACAATTTGTTCATTCCATGACTCTGAGAGACTCTGTGCCAAGTTTGGCCTTGTACTGTGTTTGGAAACAAGTTACGTGGCAGCTTGCCAAGCGAGATAAGATGTGTTGAGAAATATTCCTTTGAAAAACTGTTTGGACAGGCCTTGCTGACTGTGAATGAATGGAATTCACAGTCGTGTAAATAAAAGAGGTTTTGCCGGGACCAATTCCTGCCTCCTGCTTGTTAAGGGAGCCTAGGTCAGACCAAACAGAATAGCAGAAATATAGAGTTGGAAGGGACCTTGGAGGCCTTCTAGTCCAACCCGCTGCTCAGGCAGGAGATCCTACGTCATTTCAGACAAAAACCTCCAGTGATGGAGTGCTATCTATCAAACTTGTATGCCACCCAATTCACCTAAGGGCATTCTTGTCACTACTATTGTTTTAAAATGCCACAACGAGGACTAAATATGATCAGTGGTCACTGGAAAGAGGAATGGAATGGATTTCTTCGAAGAATACTCTTATGTGTCAACAATTTAGTACAGTATCTACCTGTTTGGGCCTAGAAGAATGTTTATACACATTATTATGCACCCTGCTAAATAGGAATAATAACAAAGTTGTAGGTCAGTGTTTCTCAACTTCAGCACCTTTAAGAGGTGTGGACTTCAACTCCCAGGCAAAATCCCTGGGAGTTGACATCCACACATCTTGAAATTGCTGCCTGGGGAATTCTGGGAGTTGAAGTCCAAACATCTTGGTTGCTGTCTGAGGCATTCTGGTAGTTGGAGTCCACCCATCTTAAACTTGCCGAGATTGGAAAAACACTGCGGTGGAACACATGGATCAGCACAATCCGCAAAGATATATCAAAGTGATCGTTTTTTGAGATGTGAAAGACAAAATTCTCCATTTTGAAAAGATGAAAGGGGAAGAAATTTGGCTTCCCCTTCAAAACATTGGACTGTTTTCCCTATGGAAGAACAATTATTTAGAGCAAGGGCCTCCAACCTTGGCAGCTGTAAGCCTGGAGGACTTCAACTCCCAGAATTCCCCAGCCAGCTTTGCCTTATTTATGTAGCCTGTGGGAGAGTTAACCCCGGGATTGATGGCATCCATCACATCACCCTCTGCGACATGTGTTCAGAGATGCTAATTGATAGAGTTGAGCTTCCCAAACCTCTTCTGCATCTTTTTCTCTCTTTTTGCTCAAGATGTGGTGGCATTTGGTAGAAATGGATTTGCCCAGCTAAAGCTTTAAACAAGAGACTGTTTTTTCTTCTTGCGGGCAAACACGTATCTTACAACAGCCGATACGTGATGGCTATACATACCGCCATGGTCTTACTTAAATACTAATCTGTGCAATATGAAGATCTCTCTCTTTCTTACACACACACACACACACACACACACTCTCACACTCCCTTCACCTTCTTCCCTTCTTCCAGTTTTCCTCCCCTCCCCCTTTCCCCCTTTCCTCATTCGCCTTCCCTCTCCTCTCTTCCCCTCTCCTCTCCTCTCCTCTCCTCTCTTTTCCTTTTTCTCTTTTTTCTTTCCCTTCTTTTTTATTCTTGTCTAATTCCTTCCCATGCTTTCCCACTCCCCTCCTCTCTCCTCTCTCCTCTCTTCCTTCTTCTCTTTTTATTTCCCTTTTTTATTCTTCTTTATTTCCTTCCCATGTTCTCTCCTCTCTTTCTCTTTTTCTTTCCCTTCTTTTTATTCTCTGTTTCCTTCCCATGCTCTCTCCTCTCCTCCTTCTCTTTTTCTTTCCCTTCTTTTTATTTTCTATTTCTTTCCCATCCTCTCCTCTCCTCCTTCTCTTTTTCTTTCCCTTCTTTTTATTCTCTATTTCCTTCTCATGCTGTCCTCTCCTCCTCTTTTCCTTTCCCTTCTTTTTAATCTTCTCTATTTCCTTCCCATGCTCTGCTTTGCTCTGCTCTCCTCCTTCTCTTTTCCTTTCCCTTCTTTTTATTCTTCTCTATTTCCTTCCCATGCTTTCTTCCTTTCCTTTCCTTTCCTTTCCTTTCCTTTCCTTTCCTTTCCTTTCCTCCTCTTTTTTTTCCTTGCCATGTGATTGTAAGTAACGCTTGCCTTAAGAATCTCATTATTTGAACACGGAGCCATATTTCCTCTGAGAATTCTGGAGTAGCTTTGAGCTGAGGCTGTTCATTTCTCAAGTAATCATGCCGGCATGATGGAGAGAAAAAATGGCAGCTGTTCGCAGCTCAGGCCTTCAATTTTCTTCAGAGTCCAGTCACTCAAGTGTGTAATTACATGGGGGTGCTGGAGAGGCGTTAGGCCTTGTCAAAGAACACGTCAGAGGCTTTGCACACCACCTTTGCCGATCGGGGCAGGCTGAAAGCTGGGGAACGCTACTGCGCGCCTTGCATTTTTTGGGGTGTCTGTGTTGGTGAATCCTTCTTGCCAGGATGGGGTTTTAAACTGCTTTTCCATTTTGGGGTGGTCCACCTCTATAGTTCTTTTGAGGGCTTTCCAGCAAGAACCACTGCCGTTTTCCATAAGTCTGGTGGAAGAGCTGCTACAGATTGAATCCAGAGTCACTTCTATTGCAGTGACTTACAGCTAGTCCTCGACTTGCGACCGCAGTTGAGCCCCAAATTGTTAGAGCAAGACAGCGGTTAAGTGAGTTTTGCCCCCCATCTTATGACCTTCCTTGCCACCGTTGTTAATCACGGCAGTTGTTAAGTGAATCTGGCTTCCAAATTCCTTTAGTGAAAACAAGAGTTTCTTT
Organism: Ptyas mucosa; assembly: GCA_012654045.1. Taxonomy (NCBI): domain Eukaryota; kingdom Metazoa; phylum Chordata; class Lepidosauria; order Squamata; family Colubridae; genus Ptyas; species Ptyas mucosa. Next base: position 21,276,851 of record WNWU01000013.1, read on the forward strand.
GTTTTCTTTTTCTTTTTATATATATTATATAAATTATATATATTGTTTTTTATTATACATTTTCCTTTATTTTACATCACGTTTCCATTTTTGCAATGACAGTGTACTGTCTGTATCAAGTCTCAAAATTTTAAGTATACATAGTATTATATATCTTGATTATAACCATTATTCTCATAATTATACAGTGTAGTCTCTTTTAAATATACATAATCTTGTACGTCTTCGTTAATAACCATTATCCTCATAGTTACCCCTTAACACTCTATACACTTGTCACTCTGTATATTTTAATCTATAGTCAAGTACAGTCCAATGGTAATATTACTTATAGTATCTATGCTTATATATATCCAGCGATGGGAGTCAAGTAATTTAACAACCGGTTCTCTGCCCTAATGATTTATTCCAATAACCAGTTTGCCAAACTGCTCAGAAAGTTAACAACCGGTTCTCCCGAAGTGATGCGAACCGGCTGAATCCCACCACTGTATATATCTATCTTTATATGCATTTATTTCTATTTCTTTCGTTATTAAGAGTTTCTTTGTTTTCTTTTTCTTTTTCTATATATTATATAAATTATATATATTGTTTTTTATTATACATTTTCCTTTATTTTACATCACGTTTCCATTTTTGCAACGACAGTGTACTGTCTGTATCAAGTCTCTTTTAAGTATACATAGTATTATATATCTTGATTATAACTATTATTCTCATAATTATACAGTGTAGTCTCTTTTAAATATACATAATCTTGTACGTCTTCGTTAATAACTGTTATCCTCATAGTTATCCCTTAACACTCTATACCCGTGATGGCGAACCTATGGCACGGGTGCCACAGGTGGCACGCAGAGCCATATTGGTGGGCACGTGAGCTCAGCTCCGGCACGCATGCGTGCGCCAGCCAGCTGATTTTTCGGGCCTTCTGGGCCCACCAGAACTCAGGAAACACACTGTTTCCGGCCTCTGGAGGGCCTCTGCAGGGATGGGGAAGGTCATTTTTGCCCTCCCCAGGCTCCTAGAAAGGCTCTGGAGCCTGGGGAGAGCAAAAAACGGGCCCACCGTGCCATCACGTGCCAAAAACTGGGGGAGCACGGGGGGGAGGCATAGAATTATGGATGTGGGCACACGTGCATGTGACCCCACCGCGCTCCCCCCTCTTTTGGCACGTGATGACAAAAAGGTTAGCCATCACTGCTCTATACACTTGTCACTCTGTATATTTTAATCTATAGTCAAGTACAGTCCAATGGTAATATTACTTATAGTATCTATGCTTATATATCTCCAGCGATGGGAGTCAAGTAATTTAACAACCGGTTCTCTGCCCTAATGATTTATTCCAATAACCAGTTTGCCAAACTGCTCAGAAAGTTAACAACCGGTTCTCCCGAAGTGGTGCAAACCGGCTGAATCCCACCACTGTATATATCTATCTTTATATGCATTTATTTCTATTTTGTTAATCTTCTTTCGTTATTAAGAGTTTCTTTGCTTTCTTGGCAGGATCAGTTGTGTGGCCGAGATCCAACATTGACCGATGAGCTGATCAACATTCTGACGGAACTGACCCAATTGAGTAAGACCACCAATGCCAGAGTGGCCTTACGAGCCCGCCAGGTAACAGATAAATAAGGGTGAATGTCTATGGAGGTTCTCAGTCATCCAGATCACGATTCTCCTGAAGGTGCTTTTTTAGGAGCTAACTGTACTTTCTTCTTTTTCTTTGAAGACATTTCGCTTCCATTCCCCACCGTCCAGTCAGAGCTGAAGAAGCTTCTTGGATGAGAAGCGAAATGTCTTCAAGGAAAAACAAAGTCCAGTTGCTTAACAGTAGTTAAACCCTAACCCTGCAGCTGTTAAGTTCAATAACATGGTTGTTAAGTGAATCGGGCGCCCCCGTTGACTTTTGCTTATCAGAAGGTCACAAAACGTGATCCCATGATCCCGAGACACAACAACCGTCATAAATGTGAATCAGTTGCCAAGCGTCTGAATTTTTTTTTTAAATAAAGTTTTTTATTTTTATTTCTCATAAACACATTTACGTGTACAGTCATTTCCATCATTTTTCATTCATCTTTTCTTTTAACTTTCGTTTTTTCATTTTTACTTTTTCGGAGCTGCTCTTTTACCCTTTACCTTTACTCCAACCTTTCTTCTTCTCCTCCCCTTCTCTTCCTTCCTCTTTCTCCTCCTACTTTCTTCATTCTTTCTCTCTTTCTCTTTCCTACTTTCCCTTCTCTTCCCCCACTCCTCTCTTCTTCCCCCCTTCTAACCTTCTCCTCTACTCCTCTTTCCCCTTCCTCTTCTTCCTCTCCTTTTCCCTTTCTTCTTTCTCCTCTTCTCTCCTCTCCCCTCTTCTCCCTTCCTCTCTCTCTCTCTACTCCTTCCCCTCTCTCCTGTTGTTTCCCTTTAAAGTTCAATCTAAAGTGGTATTTGAGCAGCCCCGATTTTCTAATTATCTTTATTCTCATTTCAATTTCTTATTCAATTATTATTTATTTTTATTTCATCATTTGTGCACATTTTTATAATATCTCACTTTTTTCCCTTTTAGCCCCCCCTCCCCTTTCTCCTTTTACTTGACATCATCTGGGTATCTATTTTTCTAATTGTTTTCTCCCATCTATTCTCTATCTGTTTTATTTCTATATCCTAATTCATATTTCTTTTCTAACCAATCATAAAATTTATCCCATGTCTTGAAATACCAAGCGTCTGAATTTTGATGATGTCACCATGGAGATGCTGAGATGGTCGTAAGTGTGAAAACAGCCATGAGTCACTTTTTTTCAGGGCCGTTTTAATTTTGAACGCATGGTTGTAAGTCAGTTGTTGTCACATCCCTTCTCCTGATCTTCCCATAAGTTTCTTGTGGCTCTATAGCCTGGTGGCCTGATGACCTTAAGCTAGGACAGTAGGAAAAGAACATCTCATGCTCAGGAGCATCTGATGAAGAGATTCAATTACTCAACTTCCTCCTTGTTTCTCTGGGGCAGTGTCCTATTTCGCCCAGTGTCATTTTCTGGCACCCAGCTGGCAACCTGTGTGCTCTGGGACTGGACTGAAAGACATTTATTTATTTTTTATTTATTTAAAATTTATATACCGCCCTTCTCCCTGAGGACTCAGGGCGGTGAACAGCCAGAATTAAAAACATACAATACAAATATTAAGAATTAAAATACATATAAATTTGGCTCCAATTTTAAAACTAACAAACCAATTTTAAAAACGTCTAAAATTTCTTCCTAAGCCAGCCCGGCTTGTTGAAAAAAGTAGGTTTTAAGGGCACGGCGGAAGGCACTGAGGTCTTGAGATCTCCTTTTCTCAGGGGGCAGCTGGTTCCAGAGGGTAGGTGCCCCCACAGAGAAGGCTCTCCCCCTGGGGGTCACCAGCCTACATTGTTTGGCTGATGGCACCCTGAGGAGGCCCTCTCTGTGGGAGCGCACGGGTCGGTGGGAGGTCATTTGTGGCAGTAGGCGGTCTCGCAGATAACTAGGACATACGGTGTTTCCCCGAAAATACGACCTATCCCCAAAGTAAGCTCTAGTTTGATTTTTACACGTGCACCCAATATAAGCCCTACTCCCCAAATAAGCCCTGATTAAGACCCCATCCACTCCAGGGTACATGAGTAAAAAATAAGCTGGGATGGGGATGGGGTGGTGGAGCTGCCCTACAACTTATCTTTGGGCAATTACAGCCAGGCCTCGTACACCCCGATACTTGCCTTGCTGACCTATTTCTTCTGTAGATCGATCCGGAGCTCTGTTATTGACTGCAGAGGCCTTCAGGCAATGGTGGGATTCAGCCAGTTCGCACCACTTCGGGAGAACCGGTTGTTAACTTTCTGAGCAATTTGGCGATCTGGCTGTTGGAAGAAATCTTTAGGGCAGAGAACCGGTTGTTAAATTATTTGAATCCCACCACTGCCTTCAGGAAAGTCTTGTTGGCCTTGCCAGCTGCAGAAGAAGTTCCTGAAGGCCTCTGACAGTGAAAAGGATGCACTTTCAAGTGACGTGAGTCAGTGGACGACGTCCCCCGAAAATAAGACCTGGTGCCTTTTTTTGGTGGCAAAAAAATATAAGACAGGCAGGGGTGAAATGTAAAATTTGTTACTATCGGTTCTGTGGGCGTGGCTTGGTGGGGGTGGTGGTAATGTGACTGGCTGGGCATGGTCAACTTTTTTTTTTTAAACTTTTCAAAGCATTTTTTCTAATGCTTTGAAAAGCCTCTGCCGATCAGGAAACTCAGCTGGGATCGTCAGAGAGGCATTTAAAAAAATGCCTCTCTGCAGATCAGGAAACTCAGCTGGGATCATCAGAGACTTTTCAAAGCATTTTTTTAACCACCTCTTCGGCCAAGAGGTTGCAGAAAAAAATGCTTTGAAAAGCCTCTGACTATCCCAGCTGAGCCACGTGATCATCAGAGGCTTTTTAAAAAACTTTTAAAAGCATTTTTTCATCGGAAGAGGTTGTAGAAAAAAATGCTTTTAAAAGAAAAAAAAAGCCTCTGATGATTGTGCGGCTCAGCTGGGCATGGGGGGGGAACGCAGGGATTTTTGCTACCGGTTCTCCGAACCACCTGCCGCCATCGCTACCGGATCGGGTGATCCGGTCCAAGCTGGGAGCATTTCACCCCTGAAGACAGGGCCTTATTTTCAAGGAAACAGGTAGTACAAATCACAGGAGTAGAAGACAAAACATATTGTTTCGACTTTGGCAAGAAAACCCCAACTCACCGTGTAAGAAGAAGCAGCGGTCTTCGTTTATGGCTCCCCCCGGGGCGGTTGAATTTTTCCTTCCTTTTCAGGATTCAAATAAAACCTTGATTTGTGTGGTTTTTTTCCCCTGCCCCTTTCTTAACTTCCCCCTTTCGCATTCCAATTTAAATGCCAACTCTATACCTGGAGAGCTCTCCGCTGCTAGCGACTTTTCTGTATAATTAAAATAGCGTGGATGCGGGGAAAGAGATGAATCTAATTGTCTCTCAATAATTCTACCCCGGTGGAAGCTTCCTTTTTTTTAAAAAAAAAAAATCCCGTCGTTCTTTTCGTTTCCATTCTAGAAATTGGAGAGCAGGGGGGAAAAAGGAAGGAAAGAAAAAGAAAAGGAGGGAAACATGCATTTTCATGTTTTTTTTAATGCTGATGTAGGTAGTCCTCGATTTACAACAGTTCATTTAGTGACCGTTCGAAGTTACAGCGGCACTGAAAAAAGTGACTTATGACCATTGCAACATCCCCATGGTGCCATGATCAAAATTCAGATGTGTGGCAACTGACTGATCTTTACGACGGTTGCAACAGAAATTTACAACAGAAATTTTGGGCTCAATGAGGGTCGTAAATCGAGGGCTACCTGTAATTAGAGGTCGAAGAAATGAAGCAGACACCTGGATCTTTGTATAATGTCTCTGAGGTAGGATAATTTGTGCCTGGTTATTTGCGCTCATGGGTTCATTTGTTTGAAAATCCATTTGTTTTCTTTTTTGGCTATCTAAGAATCTTCTCCCAGTGCTAATGTTCAAAACATCAATACTTTTGAACTACAAAACAATACTACAAAACGATGTTGCTTCTTCAAAAGTCCAAATTTTGGCATGGGATGTCGGACTGCTACCTATAGAATTCTAATCTTTGCAGGAATAGACACCTTGTGACATCAAAATATCCTCCACAAGGCCTTCTGTGCAACCCATATACATATACATATACATATACATATACATATACATATATTCTGAGGTATGTAGGTCTGGTTATTCAGGTTTTCTCCCGCATAAAATTGGAAGTGTCTTGGCGACGTTTCGACGAAGTCTCATTCGTCATTTTCAGGCTCGTGTTTTCGGCTTCGTGCTTCTAGGAACAATGTGTGATCACAGCTGTTTCTTCCTTTTAACTGCCAGTGGGGGTGTGAACTGATTGAGTGGGAGCTTGGCTGTGTTCTGATTGGGTGGAGGTGTGTTCTGATTGGGTGGGGGCTTAGCTGTGCTCCAGTAGAGGCTAAACCAATTTCATTGTATACATGATGTACAATGACAGTAAAGGCTTTGAATTAAAACCAGGCCTGATCCTGAATCCCAACTTTGAAATTCTGCAGTTTCACACTTTCTTCCAGGCCCTGAGTAACGTTCATACAACCTGAAACTTTTTGTTTCCTGCTTTAGGTGCTCATCGCTTCCCACCTGCCTTCCTATGAACTCCGTCACAATCAGGTGGAATCCATCTTCCTCTCGGCTATCGACATGTACGGACACCAGTTCTGCATCGAGAATCTGCAGGTAAGGAAGATGATGGAGCTTTAGGTCGAATTGTAAAAATCAAGCATTTTTGTGATGACTTTTCAGAAATCCTACAGGTAAAAAAAGGTATACAGGTAGTTCTCAACTTACAACAGTTCACTTAGTTCACTTAAAACAATTGCTACCAACCTGCCTTCTATTGAGGACCTGTATACTGCACGAGTCAAAAAGAGGGCTGTGAAAATATCTACAGACCCCTCGCATCCTGGACATAAACTGTTTCAACTCCTACCCTCAAAACGATGCTATAGAGCACTGCACACCAGAACAACTAGACACAAGAACAGTTTTTCCCAAACACCATCACTCTGCTAAACAACTAATTCCCTCAATACTGTCAATCTATTCACTAAGTCTGCACTACTATTAATCTTCTCATCGTTCCCACCACCCATCTCCTTCCACTTATGACTATATGTTTGTAACCTTGTTGCTGGTATCCTTAAGATTTATATTGACTGTTTCCCTATGACTATCATTGAGTGTTGTACCTTATGATTCTTGACGAATGTATCTTGTCTTTTTATGTACACTGAGAGCATACACACCAAAGACAAATTCCTTGTGTGTCCAATCACACTTGGCCAATAAAGAATTCTATTCTATTCTATTCTAGTCACCATTCAAAGTTATGACACTGAAAAAAGTGACTTGTGACCATTTTTCACACCTATGACCGTTTCAGCATCCCCATGGTCACGTGACTTACATTTGGATGCTTGACAACAGACCACACTTAGGACGGTCGCAGTGTCCCTTGATCACGAGATCTCCTTTTGAAACCTTCTGATAAGCAAAGTCCATGGGGAAGCTGTGAAAAGGGAAACCTCCCTAGAGAAAACTATCAAAAAGAAAATGGCCACAGTTCAGCCAACTTCAGGGTTGACACAGGGATTCACTTAACAACCATGGCAAGAAAGATCATAAAATGGGGCAAGCCCTGCTTAACAACTGTTGCATTTAACAAAAGAAGTGTTGGTTTCAATTGTGGTCGTAAGTCAAGGACTACCTGTAAAGAGGGCGATTGGGAAGAGGCGCATCCAGTACTGATACTCAGACAGAGACGCAGTGGACATCCTCCTCTGTAGATAAGCATATTGTTGTGACCTAGGCCCACGTAGTTAATATTAAATGCAAAACAGCTCCAAAAAACAAACAGATTTTATTAAAACAGCTGAGAATTAACTCATTCTCAGCGTATTCCAGATTAAACGAAAGCAAAGTTCTCAAAACACCATTCTTCAGTTTATCTCTGACCTTGGGATAATTAGGCAAACTGCCAAAGGCTTTTCTTGGCAACAGTTCAGGAACAGAAGACACTGACAAGAAAGAAATACATCCAAACACGAAGTAAATCTCTCAACGGTTGTTTTCCGGCAAAGAGGCCAAGAGCCACTGCTGGTCTTTAAGCCTTATGGGAGAGGGCAATCATCTCTTGGCCCTACTTCCGAGTCATCCTCTCTGCTTTATCTGCTCCTGCCTTCTGGCAGCTCTTCTCATACGTGCACTAGGAACAGGCTCCTCCTGTTCCTCTACCTCTCTACTGTCAGCGTCTGGAGGCTCCGGAGTCTGCGCATTACTCCCCGATGGCCCTGGCCCCATCTCTGCCTCCAACGCAGAGCCCTCATCCGGGCCTTCCTCAGCCTCCAGGACTGGCCCATCTTCTTCCTCAGCCTCCTCACTGTCTGCCTCCGCTGCCAGCTCCTCAGGCTGCTGGTGGACCACAACACATATCTCCTACGGCTTGGCAGCAAAAATGAATTATATAGTTTTTTTCTTTTGAAAACAAACAAGCAAATGTCTGCTTAAATAAAGCAGTCCTTGACTTATGACCACAACTGGGAACAGAATTTTCATTGCTAAAGAATGTTAAGTGAGTCACACGCGATTTTACGATCACTTCGCTCACGATTGTTAAGTGAATCCCTGCAGTTCTTAAGCGAATCGTGCAGTCCTTAAGCGAATCTGGCTTCCCCATTGACCTTCCTTGTCTGGAGCCAGCTGGGAAGATCACACACAACCCCAGGATGCTGTAACTGTTGTAAATACATGCCAGTTGCCAAGCTCCCCAATTCTGCTCAGGTGATCCTAGGGATGTAAGTACGAGGACAGGTTGTAAGTCAGTGCCCTTGTAACTTCAAATGGTTGTGAGTTGAGGACTATCGCTATAAACAAACCTTTACAAGATCGTAAGAGAAACCTTTATATCTGCTTGTGCGGTTTCTTATGTGAACAGTTGGCCCAGCCACTGGTTTTGAGGCAGAAAAAAATAAATAAATTGAAATTCTGTGGTTAAAAGGAGAAAAAAAAACAGATCTTCTCTTTTCCTCTCCCCCAGAAACTTATCCTTTCCGAGACTTCCATCTTCGATGTGCTCCCCAACTTCTTCTACCACAGCAACCAGGTGGTGCGAATGGCAGCTCTGGAGGTGAGTAGCAATAGCACTTCGACTTATATACCACTTCACAGTGCTTTATACAGCCCTCTCTAAGCAGTTTACAGAGTCAGCCTATGCCCCCCCCCCCCCCAACAATCTGGGTCCTCATTTTACCCACCACAGAAGGATGGAAGACTGAGTCAACCTTGAGCCGGTCAGGATTGAACTCCTGGCAGTGGGCAGAGTTAGCCTGCAATAGCCATAGTAATAGCACTTCGACTTATATACAGCTTCATAGTGCTTTACAGTCCTCTCTAAGTGGTTTACAGAGTCAGCATTTTGCCCCCCAACTATCTGGATCCACATTTTACCCACCTCAGAAGGATGGAAGGATGAGTCAACGTTGAGCTGGTCACGATCAAACTCCTGGCATTTAAAAAGAATTATTTATGTATATATTTTAGGGAGCCCTTTTAATCCTGCCTTTATTATTTTTATAAATAAATCAAGGTGGCGATCATACCGAATATTCCTTCCTTCTCCTATTTCCCACCCAATGAGGTAGGAAGATAGGTTGGGCTGAAAGAGTACCTGGTCCAAAGTTACCCAGCTAGCTTTCATTCCTAAGGCGGGACTAGAACTCACTGTCTCCTGGTGATTGGCTCAAAATCAACTAGCCGGCTTTCATGCCTAAGCCGGGACTCAAACTCACAGTCTCCTGGTGATTGGTCCAAAGTCATACAGCTGGCTTTCATGCCTAAGGCAGGACTCGAACTCACAGTCTCCTGGTGATTGGACCAGTGGTGGGTTTCAAAATTTTTTACTACCGGTTCTGTGAGTGTGGCTTGGTGGGCATGGCATGGCATGGCTTGGTGGGCGTGGCTTGGTGGGCGTGACAGGGGAAGGATACTGTAAAATCTCCATTCTCTCCGCAATCCAAGCGAAGGTTACTGCAAAATCCCCATTTCCTCCTGATCAGCTGGGACTCAGGAGGCAGAGAATAGATGGGGGCCGGGCCAGTCAGAATTTTTACTACCCGTTCTCTGAAATACTCAAAATTTCCACTGCCGGTTCTTCAGAACTGGTCAGAACCTGCTGAAACCCATCTCTGGATTGGACCAAAGTCATACAGCTGGCTTTCATGCCTAAAGCGGGACTAGAACTCTCAATCTCCTAGTTTCTAGCCGGATGCCTTAATCCCTAGAAAAATAACATATTATGGCCTGTAGATGTCTGATTGACAAAAACCAGAAGCTTATAAAATGTAAGGAAAGTACTTTTGTCTCCCTGAAAGGAGTTATCTGGGCATCACTGCCCTTGAAGCAACCCGAGATCTTTTCAGAGGTGACTTCTTGGTGCGACACAATGAAATTAAGGTGGGGGGGAGAAGGAAGCGTGTGACGGGGATACAGGGTTCAAGGCGGCTCAGCATTAAATTAGTGACTAGAATCTCACTGCTCAGGCTGATTCTCAAATCACCTTTCCCTCTTTTGTTACACTCCACCTCACGGCTGTCATCACCACGTCTTTTAACAGCAGGTTCTCTAGGCTCAGTAGCTGAGGTGTGAAGAAGTCTCCCCCTTTGTCTGCTTTTCTTCGTACGGCACTCAGCCACGGGGCCAGCTGGCACAAGGTGTACGGCTGACTGGAAGACCCTCAAACGGGAGCCAAAAAACTCTCAAGGGGGCAAAGATATTGGCTGTGGAAATAGCTGACTGTTGCCTTCACTTGTGAAGACATCATGCTTAATGAGAACTGCCGTACAGGTAGTCCTCGACTTATGGCCACCATTGAGCCCAAAACGTCTTTTGCTAAGTGAGACATTGGTTAAGTGAATTTCCTGCCACCATGGTTAAGTGAATCACCTCAGTTGTTAAGTGAATTACCTGGTTGTTAAGTGAATCTGGCTTCCTCGTTGACTTTGCTTGTCGGAAAGTCGCAAACGGGGAGCACAAGACCCCCGGGATACGGCAACCGTCATAAATACGAGTCGGTTGCCAAACATCTGAATTTTGATCACTTGACCATGGGAGATGCTGCAAGTGTGAAAATTGGTCACAAGTCACTCTTTTCAGTGCATTGTAACTTTGAACAGTCACTAAATGAATCGTTTTTCAGTGCCGTTGTAACTAAACGAACTGATGTAAGTCGAGCACACCCTGTAGTAGGGGGTTAAAGGGCTGGATTAGGAGCGAGCAGGCCCAAATGAACAGAAAAGAACAATAACAGAGTTGGGATGGACCGTGGAGGTCTTCTACTCCATAGATGTCCAATTCGATCACGTCGCATGACGTATCACCACATTTTTGCCTTTGCGGAGCCAGGGTGGGTGTGGCCTGCTTGTGACGCATCTGGCTCGCGGGCTGCCAGTTTGACAGGCCTGTTGTAATCCAACAGAGGTGATCACATGACCCTGTAACCGCCATAAATATGAGACACTTGCCAAAGTCCAAATTTTGATCACATGACCATGGGGATGCAGCAGCGGTCGCATGTGTGAAAAACGGTCATGAGCAGAGGTGGGTTTCAGCAGGTTCTGACCAGTTCTGGAGAACCAGTAGCGGAAATTTTGAGTAGTTCAGAGAACCGGTAAATACCACCTCTCACTGGCCCCGCCCCCTTCTATTCTCTCCTCCTCCTGAGTCCCAGCTGCTCGGGAGGAAATGGGGATTTTGCAGTATCCTTCCCCTGGAGTGGGGTGGGCATGGAGATTTTACAGTATCCTTCCCTTGCCATGCCCACCAAGCCACGCCCACAGAACCGCTAGTAAAAATTTTTTGAAACCCACCACTTGGCATGAGTTACTTTTTTTGGTGCCATTGTAACTAAATCAGTGCTTCTCAATTATTTTCTGTCATGCCCCCCTAGGAAGAAGAAAACATTTTTCGCGCCCCCCACGCGACTGTAAATAGTATCATTATTAGAAAAAGGTCTGTTCTCCTTGAAAGGGAGGAGCATGCGCAGTCACATGGACTGGCTTAATGCTCACTATCGATGCAAATGTCAGCAGCGGTAGCCCGATTTCTTTAGCAAGTTTGATTAATTGGGGCAGCGTTATGTTTCACAGGAGAAGGTCATTGTCAGTCATTTGAGCATCAATTGGGCGCACATCCGTCGGGCAACAAAGTAAGTGTGGACGGACGTCCCACACTAAAGATGGCTCCGACAGGCTCGTGTCACAAGGGTTTTGGACAGCCAATCAGATGCCGAGGTCAAACACGCCCCCTTTTACAGAGCCTCGTGCCCCCCCTGGGGGGCGCGCCCCACTATTTGAGAAGCACTGAACTAAATGAATTGTTGTATGTTGAAGACTACCTGTATTGTAAGGCTAAGTTAACAAAACCTTGCAACAAATCTCCCACCGTCCCCTATAGAGCCTGAGAAACTAGGGAGTGTCCCTAATGTTCCTCTTGCCCTGTCCACTGTCTAGCTGTGGGCTACGCTGTCTCTTATCTGACTGTTCCTTAGCCAGCAATCCTTCCCCCCCCAACCCAACCATCCTTCAAGGTCATTCCTATATACCAGGGATTTCCAAACTTGGCCATTGTAAGACTTGTGGACTTCAACTCCCAGAATTCCCCAGCTGGAATTCTGGGAGTTGAAGTCCCACAAGTCTTAAAAATGGCCATATTTGGAGACCTCTGCTAGATGTCATTACAACTAATGTGTTCTTAAGATGGTTCTAACCCTCCATCGAGGAACAGGATGTTTGAACACCCATGTTCAATGCGCCCTTCAGACATGCTTCCTTTTCCGCCCCAGGTGTATGTTCGGAGGGCATACATCGCCTACGAGCTGAACAGCGTCCAACATCGCCAGTTGAAAGACAACACCTGCGTGGTGGAATTCCAGTTTATGCTCCCGACTTCACATCCAAACAGGTTAGACTTTAAAATGCAGGTATTTCTAAGGGATTTGGAAGAAGGGGCAAAAAGGGGGGGGGGATTTGAAAAGGGTGGGTTTCACTTGGACTTGGGGGTAGGGAGCGCTGGGAAGTAAGAATTTTAATCCCCTGTGTTACGTCGTGTTGTGGACCCCATGCTGAAAACCATGAGTTAGATGTGGCATTATTCCTGGTTCATAATGTGTCAGTGGTTTTTGAATTGTTTTATTCATTTATTTGAATTTATGAGTTGTCTTCTGCAGTGGACTCTCTTACGTGTGAAAGACTCTTTATGTGCAGCAATGTAAATTGGCTACTAGGCCAATTTGGGGGGGAACAGCTGACATCGGAAATGTAGTTCCTTAAGCAGCCGAAGACTTAGATTTCGCGAATGATGGTTTGCAATTTCTTTCTACACCGATCCACCCAGGTTGCTAAGGTCTGCCTAAAGAGGCACCAGGTTTATACAGGTAGTCCTTGACGTACAACCACAGTTGAGCCCAAAAGTTCTGACCCTAAGGGAGACATTTGATCAAGTGAGTTTTGGCTCATTTTACAACCTTTCTTGCTACCGGTTGTTAAGTGAATCACTGCAGTTGTTAAGTTAAGTCACCTGGTTGTTAAGTGAATCTGGCTTCTCCCTTGCTTGTCAGAAGGTCACAAAAGGGGATTACATGATCCCGGGACACTGCGACCGTCATAAATAGGAGTCAGTTGCCAAGCATTTGAACTTTGACTAAGTGATCATGGGGACGTTGCGAAAAATGGTCGTAAGTCACTTTTTTTCAGTGCTGTTGTAACTTCAGATGGTCACTAAATGAATTGTTGTAAATCGAGGACTACCTATAGCCGTGATGGCGAACCTATGGCACGGGTGCCACAGGTGGCACATGGAGCCATATCTGAGGGCACGTGAGCGTTGCCCCACCTCAGTCCAGCACGCATGTGCATGCTGGCCAGCTGATTTTCGGGCCTTCCGGGCCCACTGGAAATCGGGAAACGGGCTGTTTCCAGGCCTCTGGAGGGACTCCGGTGGGGGGGGGGAGGCTGTTTTTGCCTTCCCCAGGCTCCTAGAAAGGCTCTGGAGCCTGGGGAGGGCAAAAAATGGGCCTACCGGGCCCACCGTGTCATCGCGTGCCAAAAGCGGGGAGAGAGCAGGGGGGTCATGCATGCATGTGTGGGGGGACGGGGCGCATTGAATTATGGGTGTGGGCGTGCGTGCATGCAATCCTCCCCCCACTACCCCCGCTTTTGGCACGCGATGGCAAAAAGGTTAGCCATCACTGACCTATAGTGAAACCCTTCCTCCTAAAAAAAAAAAAATTGAAAGAAAATAAAAGAAATTCTAGGTTTTCAAGCAAATTAACGACCTTTCACGTCTTTCCAGCTTTGCAACTTTAACAAAGCCTTTCAGGAAAACCTCCTTCTATGGAAACACAGTTTACAGGTAGTCCTCAAGTTACAACCATAATTGAGCCCAAAATTTATGCTGCTAAGTGAAACATTTGTTAAGTGAGTTTTGCCCCATTTTACAACTTTCCTTGCCGCAGTTGTTAAGGGAATCATCGAGTTTGTTAAGTTAACATGGTTGTTAAGTGAATCTGGCTTCCCCATTGACTCTGCTGGTCAGAAGGACACAAAACCTCTGGATACTGCAACCGTCAGAAATGTAAACCAGTTACCAAGCACCTGAATTTGGATCATGCGGCCATGGGGATGCTGCCATGGTTTTAAGTGTGGGAAACGGTCGTAAGTCACTTTTTTTGAGTGCCGTTGTAACTTTGAATGGCCTTTAAATGAACTGTTGCAAGTTGAAGACTACCTGTATATGACAAAGCCGAAGAGTCATAAAAGTGAAGATGAAATTAGGTTTCCTAGATTGTATGGGGAGAAGTATGGAGGACTGGTTGTGTCACTTACTGTGGATCCTTAAAAAATTGGACAAGTTTATTTTTAAAAGCGACAGCATTTTATTGGGTAATTCTTAAGTCATGTAGAGGTAGTTCTTGACGTGTGTCCATAATTGAGCCCAGTGCTAGAGTCGTAAGTTTTTGCAGTTACAAATTGAGGCATCATGTGTCATGATTCAAAGTTATGGCCGTTTTGATGATGGTTGAGAATAGAATAGAATAGAATAGAATAGAATAGAATAGAATAGAATAGAATAGAATAGAATAGAATAGAATAGAATAGAATA
>WNWU01000013.1:21303858-21314549 GCA_012654045.1 Ptyas mucosa
TAGAAATAGAAATAGAAATAGAAATAGAAATAGAAATAGAAATAGAACTCAATTCTTTATTGGCCAAGTGTGATCAGACTTGGAAATTGTCTTCGGTGCATAAGATCTCAGTGTACCATGTTTCCCCGAAAATAAGACACTGTCTTATATTTTTTTGAACCCCGAAATAAGCGCTTGGCCTTATTTTCGGAGAGGTCTTATTATTTTGGGGCGCATGGAGCAAGATGGGGCTCTTCTTGCCATCTTACCTGATTTCCAGCTCTGCGTTTAAATATTTTCGGGGAGGGCTTATTTTCGGGGGGAGGCTTACTTTAGCGCATGCGCTCAAAAGCCCGATTGGACTTATTATCAGGGGATGTCTTATTTTCGGGGATACACGGTACATAAAAGCTCTAAGTGATAAATCATGATCACAGTCATCATAAAAATACATTCATCATAAATCATAAGATACAGTGATAGTCATAGGATACTAAATAAGCAATCAACATAAATCATACTAGGAAACTAAATAAAACGATATTAATTGTAAAGATACAAGCAACAAAGTTGTAGTCGTAAGAAGATAGGTAATAGGAAAGATGAGAAGAATAATAGTAACATAGTCTTACTAGATAATTTGACTGTTGTGGGAATTAGTTGTTTAGCAGAGGGATGGCATGGGGGCAAAAACTGTCCTTGTGTCTAGTTGTTCTGGTGTGCAATGCTCTATAGCATCGTTTTGAGGGTAGGAGTTGAAACAGTTTATGTCCAGGATGTGAGGGGTCTGTAGATATTTTCACAGCTCTCTTTTTGACTCATGCAGTATACAGGTCAGTAGTGGGTTTCAAAATCCATCGCTACCTGTCTGCTCATGGACGCGGGCGCACTTGTGCGATGCTTCTGCGCATGTGCAGAAGCATCTGGGCAGGTGGTTGGAGCCTCCCGCTGCCGCTGCTACCGGTTTACCTGATCCGGGGCGAATCGGTAGCAACTCACCACTGATACAGATATACATTTTTAACGAAAAAGTAAAGAAATCAGTTGCTTTTTGAAAAGCAGTTTTGGGAACTCCCTTCAGCAGCAAATTCTCTATAATATTTATGCTATCGATTGATTGGGACTGGTGAGTAGTAAAATTTGACCTCCTGACTTGCTTCTCTTCATCCTGGCTGAAAAATGAATATAATTAAATAATGTATCTGGCAGTGGGATTAAGTAGTGGGCTAGAGGAAGTGACGTCACTCCTTGTGGCCATAGACTCACGTCTTTTTCTTTTATGATGATGATGGATTCTTTTTTTGTTTTGATGTATATGAAACTCACAACATTCTGATATTCGCTTCCAAGCGGTGTCCATTACAACTTCAGGAGTGAAAGACGCAGGTTAAAGTTCAACCAAACCGATTCATTGCTCATGCGTATGCACAGGAATCTAGTCAACTAATGGTTAGCACTATTTTGGAGCTAGATAATGGTTAAGGGAATTCAAGAGGGGTTGGACTTAGTCTGTTTGTGACTATGTAGAGACTCTAGGCTGGTTCCTCTTTTGACTCCACCTCCAGATTCTGTCACTCCTTCTCCTATAGGAATACATACTATATCTAGATCAGGGGTGTCAAACTCGATTTCCCTGAGGGCGCATCAGGGTAGTGTTTCACCTCGGTGGGGGGGTGGGGCTGGGTGCCTGGTCAAGGGGCGTGGCCAGCTTGACATCCTTTTCCGGCTGTGATGGCCTCCTGCAGCCCTCCGCCAGCGAAAATGGAGCTCAGGGGGAGGGGGGAGGCGTGCAGCCCTCCCGAGCTCTGTTTTCGCTGGCAGAGGCACCATAGGCCAGTCCTTTGCTGTTTCTAGGGCGGCCCCACAGGCTAGATCTAAGCACCCCGCGAGCTGGATCCAGCCCGCGGGCTTTGAGTTTGACACCTCTGATCTCGATAGTTGCTCTTTTTGGATGAAATATAATTTACACTGAGATGAAGAAGAGGAATTGGATCCAAAAATGGTGTAGAAAGTTAAATTTGCTTACTTCAGGACCCTGAAATATTCCCCTCACCCCATGCACAGAGGATTCAATGGAGGCAATAGTCCTATTGTTTCCCTAACACATTTTGTGCTGTATCAATAATCTTGCAAAGAGTTACAATGCCTTAATGCCATTTTCAAAAGCTGGTTTTCAGTTCATCCTGTTTTACTTAACATTAAAAGGGCAAAATGTCCTATAGTTTGGTAGCGTTCCCTCTCAATTTCAGTACAACTTATTTTTGTAAGTAAGCAACGATACAATTGCAAGAATAGTAAATGTATAAAGAATAGTTTGATAACATCTCCCCCCCCCCAAGAATTAAATGCAGCTAATTTTGTATAATTTTATATGGAATTGTCTTGAGGAAGAACTTCATAGCTTAAAAAGTGTCAAGAAAGAAGAACATGGTTTTCCAAAGCATCTTTTTGCACTTGATTTTTTTTCCACGTTTCAGGATATTGAATCTTTCTTATGTCCCATGGATGCCGCCAGAAAATAAATATGTTTATTTTTTTCCCCACCTCTACAAATGTAATTCTTACAGCTTCTGCTTTGCACACTGGCTTGAATGACAGTTCTGATTATTTTTTTTAAATTATTGATTTATTCATTTAATGATGGCTTCCACTAACCAATCTTTAACTAACTGTGGTTGTTTAATTACAGAGGGAACATTCCCACGCTCAACAGGTACAGTAATTCTCCTTTTTAGCTCTTTTAAAAAGTAGCTAGTTGTCAGAAGAATGTGTAGCTTTAACACAATTTTTAAAAAGAATTGGGTTATTAACAACCTAACTTTTTTATTTATTTTTAAATTTATTTTGGAATCTGGGTTCCCGCTCAAAACTATACCAATCTCTAATCCTTATTTTCAGGGTTTGTTTTTAATGTTTTCCTCTGTTCCCCTTTGAATGTTTCTGTGTTTTTTCTTCTCTTTATCCTTTCTTTTGGCATGCTATAAAAATTAACCTCACTAGCGCACAAGACTTACCTGCCTTAAAATCCTGTTCCAGATCTTGAAGCAAAAATTGGTCATTTTTCTTTCCTCCCTTTCTTTTCCCTTGGGTAGCAAAGGTGGACCCCAGCTGGCCCACGCACCAATCGGGATTTAAAGCAGAATGAGTAACTTTACTCCAAGTGGTTAAAAAAAAGAAAAGAAAAATACACAGGTAGTCCTCAACTTATGACCACAATTGAGCCCAACATTTCTGTTGCTAAGCGAGACAGTTGTTCAGGGAGTTTTGCCCCGTTTTACGACTTTCCTGGCCACAGTTGTTAAGTGAATTGCTGCCGTTGTTAAGTTAATAACACGGTTGTTAAGTGAGTGTTTCTTTCCCAATTGACTTTGCTTGTCGGAAAGTCGCAAAAGGGGATCACATGATCCTGGGACACTGCAACCGTCATAAATGTGAGTCAGTTGCCAAAAGCGTCTGAATTTTGATCACCTGACCACGGGGACGCTGCAACCGTTGCGTGAAAAACCATTGAGGACTACCTGTATATTGGGAAAAAAATAATAATTCTCCAAGTTTGCTGGATATTGACCCATATCACAAACTAGTGAATGTCAAATTTTCCAGCTGGGGAAGGTTCTGAATGCAGATGCCTTAACCTTTTCATTTGCCTACACCCTAAATCTTATTTTAGGGAAGAGGTTGCAGAATATCCTTGTCAGCATTTGCTCACCTGTGAGTAGAAGGGATGTTGTGTCTTCACTTACCTGGCCTTCCCTGAGAAAGCTGCCATTAGCTTCTCTCAGACAAAGGCCAAGTCCATTTTCAAAAATGCCCAGGGGAAGAAAAGTTTTACAAAGTATTCGAATTAAAACACTGGGGGTGGGTGGGGTGGATACCCTTTGCTTGTGAAAAGCATTTGGAACTCATATCCCCGAGGGAACTGGTGCTTAATTCCCCAGGTCCTAAAGAAATAAAATTTATTACTGGATCGGGACCAAGAATTGGGTTTGAAGACTAGCACGCACCCTTTTACAGCAGGGGGAAGCAAATAGAAGTTGCCCCCCAACGACAAGAAAAGAGCAGGATTTTTAAAATCCCTTTGGGCTACAGATCCATTTGAAAGTCTGGAGAAACCTACGAAACCCCTTATCATAAACATTATTTAAATGCATGAAATCAAATGCATAGACGTACATCATACTGTAAAGTTGCTCAGATTCGTCTATCAAAAATATTTTAAAAAGAGAACGGTGTAAGTCTGCCAGAGTCACCTTGTGAAGGGAGATGGATGGCATAAAATTTTTAATAAATAAAAATAAATAATCTCAAATTACTTCAAATAGAGAGATTCGTTCAAGATTATGAGCATTTTTAGAGACCAGGCAACGAAATAAGGCCATACCTATATGGGTTGCTGGCTGAAAAACTAAAGTTGTAATGTTTTTTCCAACCAAGGTCAGATGACTCCTAAACTCTTATCTATAGACATCAAAGTGATCTGTGGACTCGAATTAAGAACCCTGTTCTAGTCCATCGTGTGTGAAAATGATTTTGGGATGGGGAACGGCCCAGTCAATGGTTTCTATCGGTACTTTGGTTTCCCCCCGCTTGTTAAATCTTCCACCAGTAACTCCAGTTGGCTGAGGGGTGTATTCTCTCCAGTTTGAATGCCTTGGCAGAGATAACTTTCCTCTGCCTTAAATTAACTTTTTTTTTTTAATGCCAACAATTCATTACGGCTTTCCAAGGAGGGTGGGTGGGTGGAAAGTAGTTGGCTGAGAACATAATTATTATATAGTCATTTGTCAGGAAAGACGTACAGCCTCTCACTCCGAAGAGAATGTATTTGCTTAGCCGTCTTCCAGAACGGTGTTGTTTTCTTTCCCGTGTTGTTTCTTTCCTTTAAATGCAATTTTGCAAATATGGCTTTAAGGCAAATTGGAGAGGGAGGGTGGGTGGGTAGAGATAAGCGGGAACTCACTGGCTCATTCTATATTCAGGCCTATTTCTCACTAAAGTAGTAATCACTGCACCATTTGAGGCAAGAGATAGAAGGACAAGTTGACAACTTCTTTCTATGTCAGAAGGAAATATGCCACACTTCACAAGCTAGCATGCTCTGGACAAGTCTATTTTTTTTTTCCTTAGCCACCCAACGTGTTAGACTTCTTTATAGGTAGGGATTTTTTTTTTAATCCACACAACAAAGAATTTGATCATTTCCTCTGTGGTGAAGTGATGGGGTTTTTTTGTAGAGGTATTTGAACCTGTGGACTACAATCTTCTGCTTTCTGTTTGTGAGGGACTCATCCTGTAACATCCATTGATGTCACTATTTTCTTGAAGGACCCAGGGGAAAGTTCTAGTTTCACACAAATGAATGCACACAACCACCTGCTATCTGGCAATTCCCTTGCCATTGACCAGGGGTCTCCAAAGACGGCAACTTTAAGACTTGTGGACTTCAACGCCCAGAACTCTGGAAATTGAAGTCCATAAGTCTTAAAGTTGCCAAGTTTGGAGACCCCTGCCACAAACAAGAGATATTTTCTACAAATCAGCAAGGGATCAGCTGCTGTTGTGATAGGTCAAATTTATCACAAGTGGCTGGTGTGTGGACTGGTGGGCCTTCTTCTGAATCAAAATGCTCACCAGATGTTGGGAACGATCTCTAGTGGTACAGGGTATCAATCAGTCTCTGGAATGCCACACTGTTGAATCAGCCATTTCAGCTGGCCATGTTGTGGGAGAGAGATGACGAGACGGGTAGACGTAAGTCAAGGCGAGCCATCAGTTGGGTTCCAGATGTTGACCCGTGAGTCCTTTCATGATGACCAACAGTAAAGTCATCTAGCAGTTGCTCCTCAGTACCAGGAAGTTGCTCTCCATTGGAGAAGTGATGGGTTCATCCGACTCATTGCCTGAAGAAGAAATATGCAATGTAGGAGTGTCCGTGGGGATGATAAAAAAAAAAAAGAAGAAGATGGCGGCTGCCATGGCACAATTGAAACCCCGCCTCCTTTAAGGTACATTCCTTGTTAAAAAGGGGTGGGGCTTTGACTGGCTGCCATCTTGAACCCTATCACCAACTCTCCAAATGTCCCTGGAATATAAAAAGCTATTTTATTCCAGACCGGGCTCCCATTTATAATATTTGCATCCTTAGGAGCCCCAAAAAGTCACTCCCGGGTTGTGTTGGCCCACAGCCCCACAGCCACAGAATGGCTACCAAATGAACACACAGGGTTATACATGCATACACCTGAACCAATTTTAACACTAACCAAGTTTAGCACGGTTGTGTGACTGCTATTCTTATGCCTGGAATTGACCTGGTTAGATGTGTTGCCTAAACACAACCTCTAGATGACTTTCCGATAGATGCTCACAATAACATCTCACCCACCTGTTTGAACGCCATCTCTTGCCAATTCACGACATGGGTAAGATTGTTGCCTAGAGGTAGTCCTCAACTTACAACCACAATTTTCTGTTGCTAAGCAAGGCACTTGTTAACTGAGGCTTTTGTCACCGTGTTAAGCGAATCACTGCAGTCGTTAAGTGAAGCATGCAGTTGTTCAGCGAATCTGGCTTCCCCTATTGACTTGGCTTATCAAAAGTGAGGGAAGGTTACAAATGATGATCATATGACCCAGGGACAGTGCAACCGTCACAGATACATGCCAGTTGGCAAGCATCTGAATTTTGATCACATGACTCCGGGACAATGCAATCATGATAAACTGGATATATGCCAGTTGCCAAGTGCCCGGATTTTGATCACGTGACCCTAGGAATGCTGCAATGGTTGTAAGTGTGAAAACAGATCATAAAACACTTTTTTTCAGTTCTGTTGTAACTTCCAATGGTCACTAAATGAATGGTTGTAAGTCGAGGACTACCTGCATTTCAGAAAAGCATAACTCCGAACATTTCTGAGCCTGTTCTGTTGATGCTGATATATGGGCACTGAAATCCAGCATAAAGGTTATGCCCATCTGGCACAGTGGACAATACCCATGATTAGAGATTTCCTAACCATATTTCAATCTGCCGTAACTGTTGTGTATTTGTGTTGATGTATATTCATGGCCTTTGTTCAAAGAAAATTTACTAAATCTTCAGAAACTAAACATAGCTCTCTGTGTATAGGGGTTTGTGTTTGTGTATATGTGTGTGTTCTTAATTTGCAAATGCTAATATCTGTCCATCATCTGCTTCTGTCTGCCAGAGCAATGTATAGCTTAACCGTTGAAAACATAGTTTGGGAATAGTCAAGATATAAATTGTTTCGCAATGTATGTGGTTTCTTTTAAAAAAAAACAAAACAAAACAGTGGAACAGGAGAGAGAATGCCTTCCTGGGTTTCTTTTAGTCTATGCCGTTTTTATTTTAATTATTTGTCAAAGAAAAATTACAAATTCGAAGAAGCAAAAGGAAAAAAAACTAAAATGTGACAGGGAGGATAGCCAGTGTACTTACACACGCCCCCCCCCCCCCCCATCTACTGATCAAGTTAATTTAGCAAATTCCACTGGGTTTTTTCCCCCCCACCCAGCCTCGGTACTTCCATCTGCAAAATGGGTTTAATATAATACACTACAAGAGTTAACAGTTCTGCAATGCAGATGAAGTGCTTGGAAACCCCTTTCCAGATGCCAAGGGGCTAAATGGAAACCGGGATTCTTGCTCAGAGTAATCCCATTAACAAAGCTCTCTGGAGAGCCATGAATCTTAGATTAGCTCGTCACCAATTTTGCTCCCTTTTCATTTCAAGCAGGTAATCATTATTTCAGAAAACCAATTTCATTGTATACATGATGTACAATGACAATAAAGGCAATTATTATTATTAAAAGGAGACTTAAGAATCCACAGGGCTGCAGACTGAAAAAATCCAGCCTCGTGGAATTAAAATTATTATTAAAATTCCTGACCTTTTAAAGACTGGCTCAGGTTTTTTTTTTAAAAAAAGGTAGAAATAAATAAATAAATAGCCACATGGACAAACTCCAGCCCAGTTTATTCCAACGGACAACTGTGAATATTTACATGTCCAAAACTCAGAGATCAAACTGTGGAGTTCTAATCTATTCATTATGATAATTATTTTTAAGTGCCACAAATATGTGAGGCATTACGTAAAAAAGGAAAACAAATGCAACAGCCCATCCCAAAGTTTGGTGTAGTCTAAAATATTTGCTTGTGGTTTGAAAATCTTGGTTAAAATTTCAAACCCTAGAATGCCAGTTATAACAGAGGCCTTAGAAGTCTTAGTCTAACATCTTATCCAGGACTCAGTTTGTATGGCTGTGCATCTCACATTCCTGACTCACCACAATTAAAAAAACAACTTCAGAAACAAAATTACAGATTCATAATAACATGCAAACATACCGTGTTTCCCCGAAAATAAGACATCCCCTGATAATAAGCTCAATTGGGCTTTTGAGCGCACGCGCTAAAATAAGTCCCCCGAAAATAATTAAACGCATGCGCAGCCGGTCCCCGCCATTTCCTCTGGTTAGAGTTAGGGAGACAGAGCTGGAAATCAGGTAAGATGGCAAGAGGAGCCCCGTCTTGCTCCACGCGCCCCCCAAAAATAAGACCTCCTTGAAAATAAGGCCAAGTGCTTATTTCAGGGTTCAAAAAAATATAAGACAGGGTCTTATTTTGGGGGAAGCATGTATTAACCATGATTAAAACCACAATGAAACTAATAGTTCTCGTAGGAAATTCCTCCTTCTTTAGAGTTGGGATCGCCTATGCATAGCCCCTGCCATGCTACAAATAATACATTCAAACCTTCTTCCCTTCAACAGCCTTGCAAAGTATTGGAAGGATCTTCTCATAAAATATGAGTCTTTGCATACAACACCAGAGCTCATAATTTCCATTGTGACTGGTTCAACTGTTTAGATGGCCAAACCCAATTTCTGTAATTTTTGCTTTTAACCTGTACGTTTTGTTTTTAAAGAAAAGGTGAAAAAAATCAGAGGTAGAAGCTCCATTGATAGTAATCTGTATTAGTAGTCGCCTTGGTAGTTTTGTTGGGGATGTGGTTTCCTCCATGGGGATGAAAACGACACTAAAGAGGAAACTACACCCCCACCAAAATTGGCAGGGCAAATTATTGCATACAGTAAAAACAGACAGCAAACCCCACACTCCCTCATCCTGATAATGTTATCTAGTTGGGTAATGAGATGCCTGCAAACTCCCACCAAGGAGCTTGCAAGCTCTGGAGTCACCAAACTCATCAAGAGACCATAAGAGTTCTGCATTTCCACCATGAGCCAGATATATTCTCTTTATTGGAGTCTTTTCCTTACTAGGAAAGAATAGTTCTTCCTACACCATTTCCATGGGCTTTTGATATGATTCATGGTTAGCATGTCATGCTAACCCATAAAATAATCTGAAAAAGTGCAAACTCGGTCTTCACACACTATAGGCCAGATTCATTCGGCCCAATGGTCATATGACTCGGAGGAGAAGGTTAGTATTAAATGAAGCACAGGTAGCCCTCAATGTACAATCACGATTGGTAGCCAGAATCTCGGTTGCTAAGCAAGCCAATTGTTGAAAGAGCTACCCTCAATTTTGCAACTTTTTTTTTTTTTTGCCATTTATCATTGCAGTTATTGCATGAATCATGAATCTGACTTCCCTCATTGACCATGCTGGTCGGCTGGAAAGGTCGCAAACGGGGATCAGATGACCCTGGGATGCTGCAACCATCACCCCAGGGGTGAGGGTTGTTGTAGCTTGTTGTGGTCTACAAACCCTGTGAAGCAGCCTTGTTCTATCAGCGCAGCCACTTGTACCAGCTTTAGAGAGGGACTTAAATTCTCCATCCATCTTGCAAGCCGCATGACCCAAGAAACACATCAAGAGCCTTGTGTTGATAACAGCAATACAGGGATTTGGCGTCCTTTTCCTGATCTTTTTTGGATGTTTGCTCAGGATCTTAAGTGGCAAACCGACAATGCCTTGCTCTAGTTCACAGAAATCTAATTCTAACGTTAAAAAAAAAATGGAAAAGTTATAACGCGTATAAAACAGATTATTCTCACTCCTGTTTCGATCTACTTTGAGGTTTCGCTGACCACTGAAGCTCCTTTGAAACTCATTTTCAGTTCTGCTTAAAGCGGTTTAAAACCTGCTTACCAAGTTCCTCCACTGACTATCCAGGTTCCCCCCCACCCCACCCCCACCCCACCAAGAATGTTGGAGGTCACCGAGCAGCACATTCAGTGCATTGAAACACATTGTCTTCTAATTCTGGTGGAGCTATTCTTTTAATTTGGGCCTCTTGGTTTTGTAGTACAGCCAAGGGTGAGCTGCTAGGGGTTCGCAGGGGTTCGGGAGAGCCCCTAGCTAAGATTCTGTGCAGTTCGGAGAACCCCCAAATCCCACTCCTGGCTGGCCCCGCCCACCCCACCCCACCCTGCCCATCCCAGGAGCCCCCACGTGGCCCGTTTTGGATGCAGGTTAGTGCAGGGCGTACACGGAAGCTCAGAGAGGGCGAAAAACGGGCCTACCGGAAGTTCAGGAAGGCCCGTTTCCAGCCTCCAGAGGGCCTCCAGAGCCTGGGGAGGCTGTTTTCGCCCTCCCGGAGGCTCGAAAAAAGCCTCCGGAGCCAGAGGAGGGGAAAAGCCCCCCCCCCCCGCCGTGGTGCAGGAGGCCGACTAGGCCACGCCCACCATGGCCACACCCACCCAGCAACCGGG
>WNWU01000013.1:21315371-21345576 GCA_012654045.1 Ptyas mucosa
CTCCTTCTCCTTCTCCTTCTCCTTCTCCTTCTCCTTCTCCTTCTCCTCCTCCTCCTCCTCTTCGCTTTCTCCTCCTCCTCCTCCTCCTCCTCCTCTTCTTCTCCTCCTCCTCTTTCTCCTCCTCCTTCTTCCTCCTCTTCTCTCTTCTCTCTTCTCTGCAGTGCAAAAATCCTGCAAGTTAAGCTATGTATCAAAAAGGGTAATTTGAAGGTGGGATTGGAAGGGTAGGAGGAAAAAAATAGCATAAGGGTGAAGGGATCTGGGGCAAAGCTCTGTTGAACGTCTTATGATAGAGATGTTTGTTTTATGGAGATTCTCGGTTATCCAGGTCATGGTTGTCCCAAAGGGGCTTTTTTTTTCAAAAGGCAACTGGACTTTCTTGGGTTGTTTTTTTTCCTGAAGACGTCTCGCTTCTCATTCAGTTCATGAAGAAGCGAAGAAGCTTCTTGGATGAGAAGCGAAACGTCTTCGAGCAAAAACCCAAGGAAGTCCAATTTGCCTTTTGAAAAAGCACCTTTGGGTTTAACTTTGAAGTTGTCTGCTTCGTCTGGGTAAGGGAAGGGACCAGCCTATGCAGTTTGTCGTCATGTAGCTCAATGTTTCTCAGCCTTGGAGACTTTAAGATGTGTGGACTTCAACTCCCAGAATTCTGTAGTCAGCAAGGCTGGATGAGGAATTCTGGGAGTTGAAGTCCTTCTTAAAGCCACCAAGATTGAGAAACGCTTGTAATGTTAAGCAATTTTGTCCCGTACCAGCAATACTTTTCTCCCTTCCTACTTGTTACCCGGTTTCCCCCAAAATCAGACATCCCTTGATAATAAGCCCAATCAGGTTTTTGAGCACATGGCAATAAGGCCAAGCGCTTATTTCAGGGTTCAAAAAAATATATAAGACAGGGTCTTATTTTCGGGGAAACACGGTACCCTTTTCGATATTATACCTTGACGTCAGAAATATTGCAGGATATTGTGGACCAGAGAAACCAGATGAGCTGGGTGGGACAAGTTTGAGGTAATGAAATAGAATGCTGGGAATATTTTAAAATGTTGGATTGCTGTTGGATGTTTAGATGACGGCTGATCTTTCGCTTATGTCCTGCTTCAGACTTTTTGACGAGATTATGGGATGCTTTTGCGACTCTCCACCTCCAAGCCCCACCTTTCCAGAATCAGGACACCCATCCCTGTATGATGAAGACAAGGTACAGTCGTCTATTCTGACTGGGTTTGATAGTAGAGGCAGCTTCTTGAGCTGAATGGATGGGGGTGAATTAAGGGAGCTGTGGAGAAAATGGTATGCGCAAGCATATGGATGCAGTTCATTAAAGCAGCTGTTTCTTTTTTGAGGTTTGTGCAACACGTTTGAGTACCAATGGAACAGAATACTTGTAGCTTAGGGTTAAAATGTGGGGTCTTTGATGCTCTCTGAGCTTGGTTGGGTGCTTTCTTGCAGACTTTTTATTACCCTCTTTTTTTTGGTCTTTTAATGACCTCGTAATCCCTTGCGGGCAACTAAATGGAGCTGTTTACTGGCCGGATTCCCTTCCTGTCGCCAATGTGAAGTTTGGAGCAAATATATTCTCATTGTGCCCAGAGAAATATCTGCCTCTACCTAGGATCGAACTCACAGCCTCCTGATTGTGAGGTGAGATCTCCGCCTCTAGGCCACCGCACCACTCTCGTTTTGTTATCCTTGCACTGATATCTAGTTGGGTAATGAAATGCTGCAAGAAAACAATCAGCCAAGCTCAGAGAGCACGAAGGACCCCGCATTTCAACTAGGAGTGGGTTCTACTTACCTTTACTACCGGTTCACAACGGGAGTGCGTGTGCCTCTGCGCATGCGCAGATTGTTTTTGATGACATCCAGGAGGGTGGGCGGAGCCTCCCTCTGCTTTTACTACCGGTTTGCAAGAACCAGACCTAACTGGGAGCAACCCGCCACTGATTTCAACCTTTAGCTACAAATATTCTCTTCTGTTGGTAGCATACATGGGCATCAAATGGTTCAGAACATAAATGAGAGAATTTTGCATGTAGGCAAACCTCAACGTAGCACTGATGATGTTACCTAGTTGGGTAACGAAATGTCTGCAAGATAACAACCAAGCTCAGAGAGCTCCAAAGACTCCAGATTTGCACACGAGGGATGCATTGCCCTAATTTATAGTATTCCTTGTTTCTGATGACAGTAGAATCTTATTGGTTCCAGATCCATGAGAAATGTAATCTGAGTCACGCAAAATTATACGAGGCCTATTCTTAGTTTAAAGGTTGGAAAACCTTTCAGGCATTGGATGCTATCGTGTGAAGATGTGCGATGACATAGTCCCAGTTTTGACCCCATACCTTGCAAGACTCAAGATTTTCTTGAGAAACGAAAATCTCATATAACAATGTCCACATTTGGTGACTTCTTCTGTAAGAAACAAATTTAAAATTGCACAGTTTTAAGATTTAATTATTTAAGTATTTGTCTTTTTATAATGTATAAGCCACCTAGAGTTGCCCTATAGGGGGCGGATGGATGGCATAAACATTTAATAAATTTAAAAAATAGACAATGCCAGCAATCTTATGAGATTTTGGCCATACATTTATTGCATTTTTGATAGCTGTGAATGGATGCTATGAAAGAGCTCTGGTAGTGCAGTGGTTAAAGTGCAGTATTGCAGGCAAACTCTGCCCACAGCTTTAAATTCAGTTCTGACAAGGCTCAAGGTTGGCTCAGCCTTCCATCGTTCTGAGGTGGGTAAAATGAGGACCCAGATTGTTGTAAACCGCTTAGAGAGGGCTGGAAAGCACTGTGAAGTGGCATATAAGTCTATTAAGAGCCTTGGTGGCGCAGTGGACTAAACTGCTGCTGTTAAAATAGTACTTAGCTGCCAGCTGCCTGCAATTACTGCGAGTTCAATTCTCACCAGGCTCAAGGTTGACTCAGCCTTCCATCCTTTCGAGGTAGGTAAAATGAGGACCCGGTTTATGGGGGCAATAAGCTGACTTTGTATAAAATAGAACACCGCTCGGGGGGGGGGGGGGGTGTCAAAAAGCCCTACTAAGCAGGTATATACAAAAGTATGAGGGCTATTGCTTAATGCATTGTAAGCCGCCCTGAGTCTTCGGAGAAGGGCGGCATATAAATCGAACTAATAAATAAATAATAAATAAATAGGTGCTATTGCTATTGCTATCTTAATATCTTAAGGTAAAGGTAAAGGTAAAGGTTCCCCTCGCACATATCCGCTAGTTGTTCCCGACTCCAGGGGGCAGTGGTCATTTCCGTTTCCAAGCTGAAGAGCCAGTGCTGTCCGAAGACGTCTCCGTGGTCATGTGGCTGGCATGACTAATGACGGAATGCTGTTCCCTTCCCACCAAAGTGGTCCCTATTTTTCTGCTTGCATTTTTTAATGTGCTTTCCAACTGCTAGATTGGCAAAAGCTGGGACAAGTAACGGGAGCTCCCCCCGTGACGCGGCGCTAGGGATTCGAACCGCTGAACTGCCGACCTTTCGATTGACAAGCTCAGCGTCTTAGCCACTGAGCCGCCGCGTCCCACCAATGTCTTAAGCATTCATGCAAATAATTTTTCTACATTGTAAAACTGCCCAGAGAAGTGCTGTGAAGTACTATGGGGTGGTATATAAGCCTAATTGCTATTGCTATTACTATGTCTAGCTGGATCACTAATGCTCAAATGTGACACCCCAATGTGTTGGCGATTCTTGCTTTGGCAATTTAAAAAAAAAGCAGTTAAGTTACAGAATTTAGAAGGACGCACTGTTCCCCTCTAAAGCACGAACAGCCATTTTTCCAAAAACCCTGAAGGGTACAAGAGAATCTCCATTCCACCCGCAAACATTATGCAGCTATTGATTTATTACCGCGTTCTCTCTCTCTCTTCCCCACCCGCACCCCACCCCAATTCACTTTCTGATTTTTCTTTGAACCGTAGAGCGCTCGAGATGAACCTATTCATATCCTGAATGTCGCCATTAAGACGGATTGTGATATCGACGATGAAGGTCTCGCTGCCATGTTCAGGGAATTCACGCAGAGCAAGGTGCCATTCTCTAGTTATTTGTTTTTCCTTCATTTGTTTAGCGGAGTGGAATGCAGATTCTATCTGTCATTGCTACAGCCTTTCTCCATCTTTTTTTTTTTTTTGAGCTGTTCGCTTATCTTTTAAGGACAAGTGTCAACTCCTTGGGACAATGGCCTCTCTTTTTTTATTATTATTATTCTGGAATGGTCCCTGATAGCCACTATAGAAAATAATAACATGGCTGAGCAGCTCTCTTGTCTGAGCTATTTGTAAATAATTGTAGAAGTCACCCAGCAGTATCACTTCACAACTGAAGAAGGGTGCCATCTGATTAGAACTTAAAAGGTAGCGTCTCTTTTCTCATATATTTTTAACTGCCAGGAGAAAAAACGCCTTCATGCCAAGACCGACCTTGCTTTTCATGCCAAGGGGACAGGGCAAATTAGACTTCTTTGGAGACCCCATTCTTGCTCTGTGTTGTGGTCCGCCAGCAGCCTGCGGAGCTGGCAGCGGAGTCGGACAGTGAGGAGGCTGGGGAGGAACATGGGCCATCTTGGAGTCAGGGGAAGGCCCGGATGAGGGCTCTGCGTCGGAGGCAGAGATGGGGCCAGGGCCATCTGGGAGTGATGTGCGGACTCCGGAGCCTCCAGAGTCAGACAGCAGAGAGGCAGAGAAACAGGAGGAGCCTGTTCCTAGTGCACGCATGCGCAGAGCTGCCAGAAGGCAAGAGCAGCTAAAACAAAAGGCGACCTCCAGGGGTAGAGCCTTCTCGTTGGGTGCCCCCACCCTCTGGAATCAACATCCCTTGGAACTCCGATTAGCGCCTGACCTTCGCACCTTCCGCCGTGAATTAAAAACTTGGCTGTTTAATTCCCTGGACCTGGACTGATAATGGGGTTTTAAGGGTTAATTTTAAATCTTTTAAATTTTTAGACTTTATTTTATATTGTGGCTTTGTTTTTATTATTGTGAGCCGCCCTGAGTCCATTGTGAGATAGGGTGGCATATAAGCCAAACAAGGAAGGAAGGAAGGAAGGAAGGAAGGAAGGAAGGAAGGAGGGAAGAAAGACTCGGGAGTAAGGACAGGAGATGATTGGCCTCTCCCATAAGCCTTAAAAGAGAAACAGAGGCACTTGGACCTTTTTGCAGGAAAGCATTGTTGCTAACTCTGTTTCCAGTCGGCGTCTCTTATTTGTTTTTGAACTTCATGGGCCTTTGCCAAGTAAGGCCTTTGGCAGGGCGTCAAAGAAGATAAAGGTTGATGATTATCCCGAAGGACTTCTTCCAAACGACTTGTTTTGCTACTAATTGGAACTCAGCTGGGAATGAACGTAATTCTCAGCTGTTACAATAAAACAGGTTTATTTGGGACTAATTGTGTCTCAGTAAGCCTAGGTCATAACAGTCTGTTTAGATCAGGGGGGTCAAACTCGATTTCATTGAGGGCCACATCAGGGTTGTGTTTGACTTCAGAGGGCTGGGGGTGGGTGGGGGGCGTGGCCAGCTCGATATCACTCTTGTTGGGGCGCCTGTGGTGGCCTGAGCGCTCTACCAGCAAAAACGGGCTCCCAAGCTCCGTTTTCGGCTGCAACAGCCTCCTGCAACCTTCTGCCAGCAAAACCGGAGCTCAGGAGGGCTGTCCGAGCCCCTCGTGAGCTCCATTTTCACTGGCAGAGGCACCGTCGGCCAGTCCTGTGCTGTTTCCAGGGTGGTCCCGTGGGCGAGACCTAAGCATCTTGCGGGCCGAATCCAGTCCTTGGGCCTTGAGTTTGATACCCCTGGTTTAGACAAAATACAGGTAATCCTCAATTTACAACAACAGTTGAGCCCCGAATTTCTATTGCTAAGTGAGACAGTTGTTAAATGAATTTTGCCCTATTTTACTATTTTTCTTGCCACAGTTATATAAGCGAATCATAGCGGTTGTTAAATTAGTAACACAGTTGTTAAGTGAATCGGGCTTCCCGATTAGAAGTTGATTTTCCCGATTAGAAGGTCGCACAAGGTGATCACATGACCCCTGGGACACTGTAACCATCATAACTACGAGTCAGTGGCCAAGCATCTGAATTTTGATGATGTGACGATGGGGATGGTGCAACAGCCGTAAGTCTGAAAATGGTCAGGAGTCACTTTTTTTCAGTGCCGTTGTAACTTCGAATGGTCACTAAATGAACTGTTGTAAGTCGAGGACTACCTGTAAACGATTGATAGGTAAAAACAAATGAAGACCTTCCTTCTTACAACTGGACTGAAAGAAAAGGAAGCAGATTGAATGTCGTACTACATTTTAGAAAGGCGTTACACAGCATTTGTAAAAAACCCTGGTGGCGCAGTGGTTAGACTGCAGCATTGCAAGCTAATTCTGCCAGCTGCCAGCAGTTCGATCCTGACCGGCTCAAGGTTGACTCAGCCTTCCATCTTTCCGAGATCAGTAAAATGAGGACTCAAATTATTGGGGATAATATGCTGACATTTATAAACCGCTTAGAGAGGGCTGCAAAGCACCACGAAGAGGTATATAAGTCTGTTATTCCTATTGCCGTTTGTTGCAGTTGTTTTATTAAAAACCTTTTAATGCTTTTAATAAAACAAACGGCAAATTAGATGAAATTAGCATCCCTTTTCTCCCGTTTTTGTTTCGTTTCGTTTTAATGTATTCAGTTAAAAACAAATAAATAAATTCTTAACTTCATTTAAGGGGGAACCTTAAATCCCTAGCTTGGAAACGAAAGCGATTTAATCAAAGCCAGCTTCCTCTCGGGGATGCGTAGATAAGGAATGGCTTGCCTTGGATCTCGTTCTCGCTTCACCATCACAAAATCCTTAGTTTACATTTCTTCCCGTAAATGAACTGCTAAGCTAGGTTTTCTTTCATTTGCATGAAGGGGCTTGCGGTTTGTATGTGCGTGTGTGCGTGCGTGTGTGTGTGTGTGTTTTAAGTGTGTCTGGAGGAAAGAAGGCGTTGTGCATTAAACTATCAAATAGCTTGATCCAAATTGCCCAAATAAATTTCCAGTCTCAGCATGCCCCAACAGGATTCCCTCCCCTCTTGCACGTGCCTGTCTGTGTGTGTGTACGTGTGTGTATGTGTGTATTTGATAGAAATTAGGATCGTATACTTGTAAATGACTAGTGGAGGTGATTGAAAGAGACAGTGGAAATAGACTTTCTCCAGGTGTTGGTACCTAATGGCGCCGTAATAGCTGTTGAGTTGCTAGGAGGCCTCTATTATTACAATGTAATCAGAATCCCGTTGCTATATACTTATTGTCTGACACTTGTGGAATTTTAAAAGCAATAACCTTCTTTTTTAAAAGGAAAATCTCAACCTCATTATTAAAGTTATTTCCCCCCCCCCCTCCCCGTAGATGGCGAATGCTCATTTTCAAAGGGCGTTTACCGTAGTAAAACCTTCTCTTCTGGAAAGAAGGAATCGGATCCTGAAGCTGAGGATAGGAAGCTTTTGTCTATTTTTCCTTCCTATCAAAGCCTGGGGGTTTTTTTGTATGTGTTTTTTTTTTAAAATCACTTCTGATTTTGGGTGAAGTGGAAGGGGTGGCCAACTTTACCGTGGCCAACTCTAAATACCATGGCCAACTACTACTATCAAAGAAACGGTAGAATAGAACCATGAAAGAAAGGATGCCAAAGGAAGGACCAAAAAAAAAAATATGTGAATGAGAAAAATTAAACTTATTTTAAATAATTACATTGAATTGTCGGATTGTCCCGTGGCGAGTTGGCCATAGCAAGTTGTCCCTTGATGAGTTGGCCGGGGCAAATAGACCGTGGTGAGACCCTAACCCATTCTGCCTTTGATGTAGTCCAGACCAAAGCACTAACCATGAGTTTATTTTATCAATGTTATAGGGCCGTGATGGCAAACCTATGGCACATGTGCCAAAGACGGCACGCAGAGCAGTGGTGGTCCCCCCCGTGCCCCCCCACCCCCCACGTTATTCTTACCTTTTATTTGGCCCCACATCCAATCTATTGCTGCCTCCTGAGTCCCAGCTGATCGGCTAGAGCAGTGATGGCTAACCTTTTTGCTATCGCGTGCCAAAAGTGGGGGGAGCGCGGGGGAGGTCACACATGTGTGCCCACATCCATAATTTTATGCACCCCCCATGCTCTCCCTGCTTTTAGCACGTGATGGCACAGTGGGCCCGGTAGGCCCATTTTTCGCTCTCCCCAGGCTCCAGAGCCTTTCTAGGAGCCTGGGGAGGGCATAAACGGCCTTCTCCACCCCCTCAGAGGCCCTCCGGAGGCCGGAAACAGTGTGTTTCCTGACTTCTGGTGGGCCCAGAAGGCCTGAAAATCAACTGGCTGGCGCACGCATGCATGCCGGAGCTGAGCTCGCGTGCCCACCAATATGGCTCCACGTGCCACCTGTGGCACCCGTGCCATAGGTTCGCCGTCACGGGGCTAGAGGGAAAAAACCTGTTTAAACTCTTGCTGGGGGGCTTCAAAGGGCCGCCCTACAGCTGATCCGTGTTAAAAGAAAACAAATGAGTAGACCAGTGCCTGCAAAAATACATGAGTAGACCAGTGCCTCCAAAAAACAAATGAGTAGACCGATGCCTGCAAAAATACATGAGTAGATCAATGCCTGCAAAAATAAATGGAGAGGTCAGTACAGCTCTGCAAGCAGTTAAAAGCCTGGTAGACCAGTACCTCTGCTAAATCCTAAAGAATTGTCACATGACCATCAAGCCACACCCACAAAATAAGCCACGCCCACAGAACCGGTAGTAAAAAAATTTAGAACCCACCCCTGACGCAGAGCCCTCTCTGTGGTCACGTGTGTCATCGCCAGCTACTCTTTTGGTTTTTGGCTCACCAAAATTGGTTTTGCATGGGTGCCAGAGTGCCGGAAAATGGCCTGAAAACGGACAGGCAGTTTTCCCGGTTGTTTTTAGGCCGTTTTTGGGAACACTTTTAGGACATTTTTCAGCGCTCCGACAGTCGCATAGCCAGCACGCATGCGTGTGCTAGAAACATGAAGACCAGCTGGCTGCATATGCATTCCGGTTTGGGCACTCGGTGCTGAAAAGGTTCGCCATCACTGTTACAGGGTCTCCTACTTGAGCAGAGGGTTGGACTAGAAGACCTCCAAGGTCCCTTCCAACTCCAACAGAGTTTGTGATTTATATAAGTTTATAAGCTACATTTAACTGTAAGGTTGCACTAATAGCATCTTGGAAGTCTGAAAGTACCTTTCCCTTCTCTTATTTTTAGTCCCTAGTGGTCCATCAAGTCTGCCTTTTGAGGTTTCGTCGTTGTTCCTTTTGGTTTTCTTGATTTTTGCTTAACATTGAAAATACAGCCTTCTAGAACCTTATAGGTAAAGATAAAGATATCCCTGTCCAGTCGTGTCCGACTCTAGGGGGCGCTGCTCATCTCCGTTTCTTAGCTAAGGGAGCCAGCATTGTCCAAAGACACTTCCGTGGTCATGTGGCCAGCATGACTATAAGCCAAAGGTGCATGGAACGCTGTTATCTTCCCATTGAAGTGGTACTTATTTATCTACTCCCATTTGCATGCTTTCGAACTGCTAGGTGATCAGGAGCTGGAGCAGGTAACAGGAGCTCACTCTGTTTCACAGAGCTCCGGTCTCAAACCTGAGCAGCTTTCCAATGGACAAACTCAGCATTTTTAATCACTGAGCCATTGTGTCCCTTTCTAGAACTTTATTTTCACCCTTAATATAGTTAAAGGTTCCAATTATGTCACCCCTTTCTATTCTGACCTCCAGGTTGTATATATTTTGTTCCTCCAATCTCTCCTGATATGTTTTGTCCCTCAGACCTTGCATCATTTTTTGTTGACCGTCTCTGGACTTGCTCAACCTTATCAATATTTTTTTTTAAAGTAAGAAATCTCGAACTAGACACAGGATTCAAAATGGGGTCTGACTAAACCCTTGTATAACAGGATTAGGACCTCCTTTTTCCTACTGGTAATTCAACTCAGATTTCTCTTATCAGACCAAAAAAGCCAACACAGTTCTAGGCTGCATAAACAGAGGGATAGAATCAAGATCACGTGAAGTGTTAATACCGCTTTATAATGCCTTGATAAGGCCACACTTGGAATACTGCATCCAGTTTTGGTTGCCATGCTGTAAAAAAGATGTGGAGACTCTAGAAAGAGTGCAGAGAAGAGCAACAAAGATGATGAGGGGACTGGAAGCCAAAACATATGAAGAACAGTTGCAGGAATGTCTAGTTTAATGAAAAAAAGGACTAGGGGAGACATGATAGCAATGTTCCGATATCTCAGGGGCTGCCACAAAGAAGAGAAAGTCAAGTTATTCTCCAAAGCACCTGAGGGCAGGACAAGAAGCAGTGGGTGGAAACTACCATATTTTTCGGAGTATAAGACGCACCTACCTTTTGGGGGTTTTTTTTTTAAAAAGTTTTTTTTTATTTTTTAGACAAACACACATACAAACATACAATGTATTTTCTTTGAACAGAGTATTTGGCTGGTTCACAAATTTAAACAGTGTTTAGTCATTTCAATTAAACTTACAATTTCTATATTTCCTTTTTGCCATATTTATTCCTCACCAATTTTTTAAAAAACCAATATTACCCTTCATCCTCATCTCTAATCTTAATCAAATTCAATTTTTCCCTTCTATTCTATATTATATCCCTTCCCATTGTCTTCTATTTTTATATCCTTCCTCACATCGGTTAATTATGTAATATTACAATTGTTTAATACAAATTCAACATTTTAATATAAATCAATTAGTTATATAACTATATTTTTATATCCAATTTCTTACAAATCAATGAATTATATATACCAATAATAATAAACCAAATAATTTCCCCTCTTATGTTACTCATTTTCACATCTTAAACTCTCCCAATAACCCACATAGTTTTGCCCATATAATCCTCCAAATCACAACTTAATCATTTCTACTTTCATCACAATATATAATTAAAAATATTTCAATCATTACAATTTCCCTAATTAAATTTTAAAATGTTCTAGCTGTTATCCAAACTACAATTTAATCCTTTTTTACTTTCACCACCATATACCATTAAAGGTATTTCAATTGTTACAGTTTATACTTATTCATATTTCTAAAAAAATAAAAAAATAAAAACTTCTTATTGTCTAGATTTCAAAAATACAAAGACAAATATTTCAATTATTCATTTCATTTTTACAATCATGATTTCCCATTTATTTCTTACTACTATTCATATTTCAATTCTAAATATGTATAACATTTTTCTTTCATTTCTTTTTCTCCCTTCCCATTTTTATTTTTGCCTTTTTCGTTCTCCTTTTTTTTTTGTATGTGTTTAAAATCTTGAACTCTCCTCTTTTGCCCTAAATTTCCCATTTTTTGTACCTACCTTTTTTGGTGAGGAAAAAGAAGAAAAAGAAATCTCCCTGTGTCTCTGCCTAATTTTGCCTCGCTACAGCAAACAGCCTGCTTTACTTACAGTTTCGTTTTCAGTGTAGCTTGATTAGCACAAGGAAAAAAAAATCTGCTCCAGCAATTTAGCTCTTTGCAGCAAGCAGCAGAGCCCTGCGCAAAACAGCTGAGAGCAAATCAGCTGAGAGTCGGAAGGCGATCTAATCAACTTGTGCTAATTAGTTTATCCTGAAGCTGAAATGAGCTGTTTTTTCTTGCTGTTTGTTTGCAAGGAGGTAACTGATGCGAGGCAGAGGCCAAAGGGTGGGGGCCAGTGGGTGGGCAGGGCTACAATCGGTGTATAAGACGCACCTAAATTTTCACCCCTTTTGGGGGGTAAAAAGGTGCATCTTATACTCCGAAAAATACGGTAATCAAGGAGAGAAGCAACTTAGAACTAAGGAGAAATTTCCTGACAGTTAGAACAATTAATCAGTGGAACAACTAGCCTCCAGAAGTTATGAATACTCCACAATACTGGAAGTTTTTAAGAAGATGTTGGATAACCATTTGTCTGAAGTGGTGTAGAGTTTCCTGCCTAAGCAGGGGTTGGACTAGAAGACCTCCAACGTCCCTTCCAATAATATTTGATGTGATAGAAACCATTGTCTAGCTGTGACTTTTCCTCCCAAGGTCATTCCCCCATAACATTTCTGAAGGTAGAAAGCTATGCAGGTAATGGGCTGTAGGAATAAACTTGAGAAACAGGAGGAAGAGTTGCAACCAAGGCAAGAGTCAGATAAGTGATATCTGAATACAGGCCAGAGATGTCTTTTGAAAAATCGTCTCAAACTTGTTTCTCTGTAGTTATCCAGAAGATAAAAGGAAGAAAGTGGAGGCACTGTCAGCCATGCAAAGTAGTCCAGACAAGAAGCACACCCAAGAATAACAGAGTTGGAAGGGACCTTGAAGGCCTTCTAGTCCAACCTCCTGCTCAGACAGGAGACCCAATACCATTTCTGACAAATGGCTGTCCGACATCTCCTTAAAAACTTCCAGTTTTGGAGCATTCACAACTTCTGGAGGCCAGTTGTTCCACCGATTAATTGTTCTCTCTGTCAGGAAAGAGTACTAAGTCTATTTTGATTACAAGGTTACTTTAATAAAATCTTAGGAGAGTGAAATATATTTCTCCCCCTTGACTTTAGAATAGTTTATTTGGCCAAGTGTGATTAGACACACAAGGAATTTCTCACCGGTGCATTAAGCACTTAGTGTTCATGCAAAACAACAGAGTAGTAATAATATCAAAGTAATAATAATCATAATATATGATACCAATAACAGAAGATAATCAAAAACATAAGAAGGATAATAATAATAATACAACCATATCACACGGGTAAATTGTTCTGACCCAGCTCCCCAAACATGATAAACCTTCTGTAGTTGAAGCAATGATTCCTTTATTAGAAGCGCCAGCAGCCCCGGCAAAAAGTTTCTCTCTCACAGCAGTCTAACAAGTCTGCCACATCTATTCATCTCCGCCCCCTGCCTTTTATCCCCAGAGCTAGGGTGGGGTTTCGCTAGCAGAGGTGGCTCTTCCGTCCCAGAGATCGGCTCACAGATTTCCACTGCTCTCCTCTCCTCTGCCATCTGCGCATCAGGCACTGGATCCAGCTATTCCTCATCTTCCTCATCAGCCACCTCCAGACCTGGGGCTGTTGACTCTCCATCTGAGTGCTGATGGACGGCCCAGGCTCCGCCTCTGTCTCTCTTTCTCTGACAGTTCCATTCCCTCTTCCCCCTTGGAGCTCTCAGGTTGCCTTGATGCTGACCCTAGCTCCCACGTCTCCTCCTCAGGGGTGAAATCCAGCAGGTTCTGACAGGTTCTGGAGAACCGGTAGCGGACATTTTGAGCAGTTCGGAGAACCGGCAAATACCACCTCTGGCTGGCCCCAGAGTAGGGTGGGAATGGAGATTTTGCAATATCCTTCCCCCAGGAGAGGGGAGGGAATGGGGATTTTGCAGTATCCTTCCCCTGGAGTGGGGTGGGAAAGGAGATTTGGCATTATACTTCCCCTGCCACGCCCACCAAGCCAAGCCCATAGAACCGGTAGTAAAAAAATGTGGATTTCAACACTGCTCCTCCGACTCTAATTCGGCTGCTGGAGGGGCTGGCGGTCAACAGGCCACAACATAAATACACTTAGGCATAAGACAGTACTGTGGGAATTGGGTGTTCAGCAGAGTGAATGCAGAAGGGAAAAAAATGTATAGAAGTACGAACGACAGGCTCATTTACAATCCAAGAAATTAATCACGGTCCCTTGTGAGCAGAGGTGGGATTCACTTACCTTTGCTACCGGTTCGCAAATGTGGAGCCTCCATCAGTCGCTACTACTGATTCATCCAAACCGGACAGAACCGGCTGAATCCCACCTGAGATGTTTGCCCCACCTCTGTTTCTTTTGTGGGCTCAGCTACCTCTTATCTGACTGTTGCCTTTGGTCTCAAGGTCATTCTCACATACCCCTACAAGCAGTGGTGGGTTCCTCCCGGTTCGGCCCGTTCTCCCGAGCCGGTAGCGGTGACAATATGATGTCACCGCACCGGTTCTGCCCCCATGCCCCCTCCGGCGCCCCCCCACCCCCTGCATTATTCTTACCTTTTATTTGGCCCTACCCCCAATCTATTGTTGCCTCCTGAGTCCCAGCTGATGACTAGAGGGGAAAAAACTGTTTAAACTCTTGCCACAGGGCTTCAAAGGGCCGCCCTACAGCTGATCAATGTTAAAAGAAAACAAATGAGTAGACTGGTGCCTGCAAAAATACATGAATAGACCGGTGCCTGCAAAAATACATGAGTAGATCAGTGCCTGCAAAAATAAATGGGTGGATTGGTACAGCTCTGCAAGCAATTAAAAGTACCTCTACTTACTGGTTTACTGGTAATTAAACCAGTACCTCTACTAAATCCTAAATAATTGTCACATGACGATCAAGCCATGCCCACAAAATAAGCCACGCCCACAGTAACCGGTAGTAAAAAAATTTAGAACCCACCTCTGCCTACAAGTGCATTCAGACTTGCAAGTTTCTGCTACTACTTTATAGCAGTGACCGCTCCTAACTTTGGTTTCCTAGTCTGGTTTACTAGACTAGGAAGGCTGACTCCTGAACAGACAAAGGAGGACATGAATAGTTTGGAAAGGAAGACAAATGGGGGAAAGGAGGCCATTTTGTTTATAACTTTCTTGGCATCCATGACAAAAATTACAGTGAAAACCTGCAGAAAAAAAAATATATACAGTACTTAGGCCTGCATTATTGGTGGGTTTCAAATTTTTTTACTACCGGTTCTGTGGGTGTGGCTTGGTGGGCGTGGCATGCCTTGGTGG
Source organism: Ptyas mucosa (assembly GCA_012654045.1). Lineage (NCBI taxonomy): Eukaryota > Metazoa > Chordata > Lepidosauria > Squamata > Colubridae > Ptyas > Ptyas mucosa. Next base: position 21,330,202 of record WNWU01000013.1, read on the forward strand.
GAGTGGCTTGGTGGGAGTGGCAGGGGAAGGATACTGTAAAATCTCCATTCCCACCCCACTCCAGTGGAAGGATACTGTAAAATCTCCATTCCCTCCCCATTCCAGGGGAAGGATACTGCAAAATCCCCATTTCCTCCCAATCAGCTGGACTTGGGAAGTAGAGAATAGATGGGGGGCAGGGCCAGTCAGAATTTTTACTACTGGTTCTCTGAACTACTCAAAATGTCTGCTACCGGTTCTCCAGAACTAGTCAGAACCTGCTGAAACCCTCTTCTGGCCTGCATATATATGAAAATCCATGTTGTCTAATGGTTAAGGCACCAGGCTAGAAAGCAATTCCGATGTATAGTTCCAGGATTCTAAATAGAATTTTTTTTACAATAGCACATATTGTTGTTTAAAAACAAAAAGCTTTACAGTACCGAGATTTTTACTCCTTTTTGCTGATTGGTTTCCGGACATACTTTCTCATGTTTCTTTCCCTTTTTCCAGAAAGCTGTCCTGATTGACCACGGAATTCGACGTCTAACTTTTCTGGTGGCCCAAAAGGTATTTATTTAGACCTCTTGATCTCCCTCAGTCGGCGTTTTTCAGTTTCGGTAGCTTGCATGGTAAATCGGACTGATTTTAATGGAAGAAAAAATAAATCAAATCATGTTCACAGTTGATTTTGTTTTATTTGTCTCCAGCTATGCAATGGACAAATAATGCAATTTTTCATTATGTTCTCCGACGAAAATTAATTGAGAATTGAAAACGATGACCATATTGTATGGCTTGTGATTTTTTTTTCCTTAATTCACTTCTAATTTATGGACTAATTGCTAGTTTTTGTTTTGCCTCTCTCCCTCCTTTTATTCTTCATGCCTCTGCGTCTTACATTTTGGCTTGCAAGGATTTCAGAAAACAAATCAACTGTGAGGTGGACCAAAGATTTCACGTAAGTAGAAAGACCGTTTGTGCTCAAAACAGAAAAAAAATATATGAATCTTTGATTTAAGCTTTAGTTAGCTTAATCTTGTTGTTGTAGAAATGGCTAGTACTCACTAAATAGATAATGCAAAAAATTGAGGTTGTAATGTGTTTTGTATTCTTTTGCACCAAAAAAATATGGGAAATCACTGCTTTTATTTTTTTTTCTTTTATTTTATCTTGCACCATTTTTGTCCTACCTTTCGCTATTCCCTCATGATCTTTAGTTCTATTTCTATTATAGAACTCTATTTCTATTTAGTTCTAGTTCTATTTTATATTGTAATACGTTTTACCTGGGGAGGAAAAATCTGGCTTTCCCATTGACTGTGAGGATGCAGCAAATAGTTATAAATGTGGTAAACGGTTGTAAAACCCTTTTTTCAGTACTGTTCCAACTAAACGAATGGTTGTAAGTCGAAGATTAGCTGTAGGTTTTTTTTCATTTTACAGTCACACTGTCCCAGTGCCACTTCTTTTCACCCTGTCCCTACTTTTTCTTCCTCTTCTTCAAATTTAGAACTCTTTGTTCTGGGGTTTGTGGACTTCCTAGGATAGATTACCGTATTTTCCGGCGTATAAGACGACTTTTGAAGACAGGAAAATCTTCTCAAAACTCTGGGGTCGTCTTATAAACTGTATATAGCCGGGTATAAACTGTAGTCATGCTAGAGATTCCTAACCCGAAGCTGAGTTGCCGGCGCTGACCGATGACACTACTGGAGCGCCGACAACATTGAGGGGAAGCTGTGCCAATCTCGTCAAGGCTGCATGACCCCCACTGATGGCAAGCCCCAGCTGTCTGGGGAAGTCGGAGCGTCGATAATATACCTGGATGCCTGGGACGGTCCGGGAAGCTCAGCGGCATGCCGATCTCGTGCCGATCTCGTCAAGACTGCATGCCGCTGAGCTTCCCCCACCGTCCCAGGCATCCAGGTATATTATCGACGCTCCGACTTCCCCAGACAGCTGGGGCTCGCCATCACTGGGGGTCATGCAGCCTTGACGAGATCGGCACAGCTTCCCCTCAATGTTGTCGGCGCTCCCGTAGCGTCATCGGTCAGCACCGGCAACTCAGATTCAGGAAGCTGTGCCGATCTCGTCAAGGCTGCATGCCGCTGAGCTTCCCCCACCATCCCAGGCATCCAGCTGGATATTACCGACGCTCCGACTTCCCCAGCTGACCCCCAGTGATGGCGAGCCCCAGCTGTCTGGGGAAGTCGGAGCGTCAGTAATATCCACCTGGATGCCTGGGACGGCCCGGGAAGCTCCGCGCAGCAACCAGCTGGGTCAAGCATTCAGCGGCATGCAGCCTTGATGAGATTGGCACAGCTTCCTCTGAAAAGTAGGGGGTCGTCTTATACGCCCAGTCACCTTATATGCCAGAAAATACGGTAGACCAGGGGTGTCAAACTTGATTTCATTGAGGACCGCATCAGGGTTGTGTTTGATATCGGGGTGGGGGTGGGGTGACCAGGGGGGCATGGCCAGATTGACATCACTTGTATCAGGGGGTGTGCCTGTGGTGGCCTGAGCACTCTGCCAGCAAAAAACAGGTTGCCGAGCTCCGTTTTTGCCCACGACAGCCTCCTGCAGCAGCCCCCCGAGCTTTCACTGACAGAGGGCTGCAGGAGGCTGTTGCGGCTGAAAACTGAGTCTGGGAGAGCTGTGTGTGGCACTCCCGAGCTCTGTTTTCACTGGCAGAGATACCGCAGGCTGGTCCTTTGCTGCTTCCAGGGTGGCCCCTTTGCTGCTTCCAGGGCCAGATCTAAGCACCCTGCTGGGTGGATTGGGCCCCTGGGTCTTGAGTTTGACACCCTGAATTAGACCACAGATTTTTAAAAAAAGAAGAAGCAGCAAAAATATTCCTTACATTTTGCTCCCTCTCTTCTGGATTGCTTTGCCTGTGTTGATTGGCATGGCCCAGCTTTGAAAGGTGACTCTGAAAGCACATAACAGATACCAATCAATCAGTGGCTTTAAGACAGGAAGCTGGAAAAGTATGGATAGCTTAAGTGAAAAGCAGGGGGCTTTAGGAAGTAGAAATCAGAGCAGTTTAAGAGAATAAAAATAGATAACTGGGGGAGAAAAAAAAGAGATTTTTTTTTAATGCTTGTGGATAAATCCACACACCTTGGTAGAGCTTTGGTGGAATTCCTAAGCAAACAGTTGGACAGTAATAACAAAAGAACAATGTCTATGTCAGAGGTAGATCCTTGTCTTAGCAAGGACATTAGGGGGACAAGAAGTCAGATCAGACTATTGATCTGTTTTTTACTCAGCATTGTCGCTGGCAATCTTCACCTACCCTAGCATCATCCAGATACAGGTAGTCCTCGACTTCCCACAGTTGGGAAGAGAACTTCCTTCGCTAAGCAAGGCGGTGGTTAAGCGAGTTGTGACCAATTTCACAATTTTTTTTTTAATTTGATTTATATGCCGCCCTTCTCCGGAGACTCAAGGCGGCTTACAATGCGCTAAGCAATAGCCTTCATACTTTTGTATATTTATACAAAGTCAGCTTATTGCCCCCACAATCTGGGTCCTCATTTCACCTACCTTAGAAAGGATGGAAGGCTGAGTCAACCTTGAGCCTTGGTGAGATTCGAACCTGCAATAATTGCAGGCAGCTGATCTTAATAACAGGGCTTTAGACCACTGTACTATCCAAGGCTCTTTTTTGCCACAGTTGTTAAGCGAATTGTCAGGGTTCCAAGTAACACACCCATAGCAAGCAAAACTCCGAGGCAGGTAGATTCCTCAAAGAATAGCTTTATTGGATATATCATATTGGCAGAGATCTGGTGAAAACCGACTCTGGAGGCTCACCTAATTAAAAGTTTGTCACTTTCTCAAAACAATCAGTCCCATGGTCCAATCACGGTGCTGCCTGGTTGCCTGATGGCATCACTCCGCCTTCCTCTGACCAGGTGTGAGAACGTCCTTGGTTCCCAAGAGAAAGTATTTTGTTTTGGCTATAGAATCCCCTCTATCTCAAATCCCCCCCCCCCCCCCCCACCCTTCCGCTGCAGTGTGGCAACACTGAAGCTGTCAAGATGGCTTTGGTCAGGTCGGCTTCAGGGTTGACACGAATCACTGCAGTTATTAAGCAAATCGGGTAATCATTAAATGAATCCAGCTCCTCCTCCCCCTCTCCCCATTGACTTTGCTTATCGGAAGCCAGCTGGACAGGTCACAATGGGGATCGTATGACACCCCCCCCCCCCGAGACCGTGCAACCGTCATAAGTACATGCCAGTTGCCAAGCACTTGAATTTTGATCATGTGACTGGGCTAACTTCAATCACCAAAGAAAGAATTTTGAATAGGAATAAGAATAGGAATAAGAAGAGAAGGGAAGGGAAGATTTATTTGACCAAGTGTGATTAGACACAGAAAAAATTTGTCTCCGGTATAGAAGCACTCAGTGCACTCGCAAAACAACAGAGAAAATAATAATAATAGAACAAGTGCAGCCAATAGAAGGAGGGAATAAGGAGCCTGGTTTAGCTCAGCAGACTAAAAGCATAGTGATCAACACCAGCTGTCTGCAATTACTGTAAGTTCGAATCTCACCAGGCTCAAGGTTGACTCAGCCTTCCATCCTTTCTAAGGTAGGTTAAATGAGGACCCAGTTTGTGGGGGCAATAAGCTGACTTTGTATAAATATACAAAAGTATGAAGGCTATTGCTTAACGCATTGTAAGCCGCCCTGAGTCTCTGGAGAAGGGCGGCATATAAATCAAATTAAAAAAAAAAAAGAGGTCATAAAAGGATAAATAACACTATAGCCACAGTCTATGAATTAATATACATATACATCAGGCACAGCGGTGGGTTTCAATTTTTTTTTACTACCGGTTCTGTGGGCGTGACTTGGTGGGCTTGGCATGGCTTGGTGGGCGTGGCTTAGCGGGCATTGCAGGGGAAGGATACTGTAAAATCTCCATTCCCTCCCCATTCCAGGGGAAGGATACTGCAAAATCCCCATTTCCTCCCGATCAGCTGGGATTTGGGAGGCAGAGAATAGATGGGGGTGGGGCCAGTCAGAATTTTTACTATCAGTTCTCCAAACTACTCAAAAACTTCATTACTGGTTCTCCAGAATTGGTCAGAACCTGCTGAAACCCACCTCTGACCAGGAAGAACTTAGTTGTCATCGTGCTTCGTCAGCTGTGAGAATTAGGTATGCGGCAGAGTGATGCCCGAGGGAAGAAACTGTCCCTGTGTCTAGTTGTCTTGGCACACAATGCCCTATAGCGCCATCCCAAGGGGAGGAGTTGAAACAGTTTATATCTAGGATGTGAGGAATCTTGAGGTATCTCCTCAGCCCTTCTAATTCTAAGCACACTTTCTCAGCCCTTTCAAGAAACTCGGTTCATCTTTTGGTTTTTTCCATCCCTATTCGTTCTAGTACCGGACTATCACCGTAACTTAGCGGCCATGGCGTGGGCTGGTTTTGTGTTTTAATTACAGTCTATATAATTACTTCCCAGCATGTTGAAGTAATAGAGAGTTGCTTCAGCAGGCTTCCAATTTCCTCATCTCATTAGGCTTTTAACACGATTATTAGTATAATAACCAGCTATGATGATTTTCTCATGTAGCTTTTTGCATTCTCCAATTTGCAGGGTGTCTTGATTGGTTAATTTAGGCGAATTATTCTGATTGTCTTGATGATGGTTGGTTGATTAGAACACAGCAGGGGCATAATTCCTTCATCTAGGAAATCGGGCTTTTTTTCCCCTCCTTTTTTTGGATTTTGGTATGAAAACTCTGAGGACATGTTTACCTCTGCGTCTTTCGGTTTGCATTTGCCCACGCACGTTTAATTGGATATTTGCCTGAAAGTGCTAGACTGAAGAGCTGAAAAGAAGAAGAAGAAAAAAAGAGCAGTCGGTTTAGTGACAGTATGCTGACAAATGCAGCAAGAATAAAAAGATTAGCTTTCAGCAACATCCAAACAGCAAGAGACAAGGAAGAGTTTAGAAACGTGGCAAAGAACTAGAGAAGATTTCTGGCGTTCTTCTCTGGATTCAGTCGTGGTGGCTGGTCCAACAATTAGAAGGTCCTTGGTTAGGATACAATTAACAGAATAACAGAGTTGGAAGGGACCTTGGAGGTCCTCTATTCCAGGGGTCTCCAACCTTAGCAACTTTAAGCCTGTAGGACTTCAATTCCCAGAATTCCCCAGCCAGCAAAGCTGGGAGTTGAAGTCCTCCAGGCTTAAAGTTGCCAAGGTTGGAGACCCCTGTTCTTGTCCAACCTCCTGGTCAGACAGGAAATCCTATACCATTCCAGACATGTGACTATCCAATCTTTCTTAAAAGCCTCCAATGATGGAAGAATTTACAACTTCTGGAGGCAAGCCGTTCCATTGGTTAATTGTTCTTATTGTTAGGAAGTTTCTCCTTAATTCCAGGTTGGTTCTCTCCTTGATTAGTTTCCATCCATTGCTACTTGTACTGCTTTCAGGTGCTTTGGAGAATAGGTTTGCCCCTCTCTTCTTTGTGGCAGCCCCTTAGATATTGGAACACTGCTTTCTTATGTCCCCTAGTCCTTCTTTTCAGAAGACTTGTTGTTGTTAGTTGCGAAGTCATGTCCAACCCATTGTGACCCCATGGACAATGTTCCTCCAGGCCTTCCTGTCCTCTACCATCCTCTGGAGTCCATTTAAGCTGCTTCAGTGACTCCATCCAGCCACCTGGTTCTCTGCCGTCCCGTTCTTCTTTTGCCCTCCATCGTTCCCAGCATTAGGCTCTTCTCCAGTGAGTCCTTCCTTCTCATTCAGTGGCCAAAGTATTTGAGTTTCATCTTCAGGATCTGGCCTTCTAAAGAGCAGTCAGGGTTGATCTCCTCTAGGATTGAACGGTTTGTTCGCCTTGCAGTCCAAGGGACTCACAGGAGTCTTCTCAGCACCATCGTTCAAAGGCCTCAATTCTTTGGCACTCAGCCTTCCTTAGGGTCCAACTTTCACAGCCATACAATTCACAAGACTAGACATACTCAATTCCTGCAACCATTTTTTAATATAACATAGGAAAACAAACATATCAGGACTAGATTCAGCAGTCCGTCTGCATTTAAAAGACACAGGCTTTTGAAGATAACGAAGTCCATATTTTGGACAGAGAGGATCGCTGGTTTGAAAGAGGGAGTCAAAGAGGCCATCTATGTCAAAATTGAACAGCCCTCTCTCAACAGAGGGGGAGGGATACAACATCATCTATCTCTAGTCTACAACACAGTCATTTCAACAGTTCCAAGAAGGCTCCACACCAATTTGCACCACTCAGATTTATTTATTTGTTTATTTATTGGTTCGATTTATATGCCGCCCTTCTCCGGAGACTCAGGATGGCTTACAATGCGTTAAGCGGTAGCCTTCATACTTTTGTATATACCTGCTTAGTAGGGCTTTTGGGCCCCCCCTAAGCGGTGTTCTTTTTTATACAAAGTCAGCTTATTGCCCCCACAATCCAGGTCCTCATTTTACCTACCTCGGAAGGATGGAAGGCTGAGTCAACCTTGAGCCTGGTGAGATTTGAACTTGCAGTAATTGTAGGCAGCTGGTGCTATTCAACAGCACTTTAGTCTGCTGCGCCACCAAGGCTCTTGGTGACCCTGATGACACAGATAAAGCTCCAGGTGACCTTAACAACCCGCAGCTGTCTGCAAGGAGTATAAATCCTTTCATTTCCCACCATCCAGTCAGAGCTGAAGTAGCTTCTTGGAGGAGAAGCGAAAAGAAAAAAAAACAGAAAGTCCAGTAGCCTCTTGAAAAAAGCACCTTTGGGTGCTTTTTTCTTTGTATGTTTTAGCCTCCAGCCCCCTAAATGTTGCTCTTTTCTGCACTCTTTCCAGAGTCTCAACATATTCTTTATAATATAGTGACTAAAACTGGATGCAGTATTCTAAGTGTGGTCTTACTAAATGTTTAGTAAATGCTATCTCTCAAAAGGAAATAGGGCTGCTAAAGAGCATCCTGATGACCCAGGAACTATGGCAGGGCACAATCTCATTATTCACAGAGCAAGCAAAGTCACATAGTAACCAGTATTAAACATTCTGCCAACATTTGAAAGATGCCCATCAGTTCGAAATTTATCCAATTTTGCAACAGCAAATAAAACAAACACCCAGAGGCAAGCAAAGTCATACCCAAAAGCCAACATGGATTTGTCAAAAACAGATCATGCCAGATAAATCTTATTGCATTCTTTGACAAAGTGACAAAATTAGTGGACCAGATGTGGATATAATTTACTTGGACTTCAGTAAGGCATTTGATAACGTAGACCACAACCTACACCTTGATAAGATAGAAAAATGTAGGTTAGACAGCATCACCACCAGATGAATTCGTAACTGGCCGACCAACCACACTCAACGTGTAGTTCTCAATGGAACTGCATTGTTAATTCTAAATTCAATCCCTTTGAATATATTCGGGCCTCTGAAATGCAATTTATATCATTTGGTCTTAAAATTTCCTCCTTGAAAGTTGTCGTTAGATTTCTTTTGGCTGGTATTATACCTTGCTCCCATTCAAAAACATTTTTCAGGGCATCTTAAAAATAGAAGATCCACTTAAAAAAGAAAGAGAGATATTATTCAGTGTTTTCAGTAAATAATGTAACTTTGGAATGGAGAGTAAGTTCAGTGGAGTAGTGTAAATTGCTTTAAAATATCGACATGAGATTAATGAGCAATAATAATTTCCCGTACTAATTGTACTTTGTTTTCCAGAGGGAATTCCCCAAATTCTTCACATTCCGTGCCAGGGATAAGGTAAGGGTTAATGTTTTTATTAATGTTTATTAATGTATTTATTAAGACAGTGAAAGCAATATTTTTGAACAGTTGCTACCCTGTTTCCCCCAAAATAAAACATCCCCTGATAATAAGCCCAGTCGGGCTTTTGAGCGCATGGCAATAAAACCAAGCACTTATTTCAGGGTTCAAAAAAATATAAGACAGTCTTATTTTCGGGGAAACATGGTAATTGAATGGTCGTAAATTGGGGACCACCTGCATAACAGAATAGCAGAGTTGGAAGGGACCTAGTCCAACCCCCTGCTCAACTAGGAAACCCTATACCCATGATGGCGAACCTACGGCATGCATGCCACAGGTGGCACATAGAGCCATATCTGTGGGCACGTGAGTGTTGCCCTAGCTCAGCTCCAATGCACATGCATGCGCCAGCCAGCTGATTTTTGGGCCTTCTGGGCCCACCCGAAGTTAGGAAATGGGCCGTTTCCAGCCTCCAGAGGGCTTCTGGGGAGCGGGGTCGGGGAGGCCCCTGGAGCCTGGGGAGAGCGAAAAATGGGCCTACAAGGCCCATCAGTAATCTTTTTGCCGTTGCGTGCCAAAAGGGGGGGGCATGGTGGGGCATTAAATTATGGGTATGGACACACACGCGCCCCCCCCACGCTGCCCACGCTTTTGGCACGCAACGGCGAAAAGGTTAGCCATCACTACCCTATACCATTTCAGACAAATAGGTGTCCAGTCTCTTCTTTAAAACCTCCAGTGATGAAACATGCAAAACCTCTGGTGGCAAGCTGTTCCACTGGTTAATTGTCTTCCCTGTCAGGAAGTTTTTCCTTAATTCCAGGTTGCTTCTCTCCTTGATTAGTTTCCATCCATTTTTTCTTGTCGTGCTCTCTGGTGCTTTGGAGGACAAGTTGATCCCTTCTTTGTGGCAGCCCCTTAGATAAATAAATAGATAAATAAATAAACTAGATGAGTAAACCTGCATTTATTTATTTAGGTTATTTGAATGCTACTCTTTCCTGAAGGCTTGATATTGGATGAGAAACCTTAGTGAACGCCATGTTGTCTACCCTCAGTTGTGTACAATGTGTTTGCTTCCTTCCTAGTTTGAAGAGGACAGAATCTACCGCCACTTGGAACCTGCCTTGGCGTTCCAGCTGGAGCTCAACCGAATGCGCAACTTTGACCTCACCGCCATCCCATGTGCCAATCACAAGATGCACCTCTATCTGGGGGCAGCGAAAGTTGAGGCAGGAGCGGAAGTTACCGATTACCGGTTCTTTGTCCGAGCGATCATCCGCCATTCGGACTTGGTGACTAAGGTGGGCCTTCATTTATTTGTGGTCCTGTGGTGGGATTAGGAATGGGTCCCGGAAATGGGAGTTGGGGGTGGACAGATGAAATCACGGTAGGGTTTCTTGAGTTAAAAAAAGAGCAATGAAGAGATGCTGCGGAATGGGACAACGTGCGGCAGCCATTTTATGTGGCCAGCTCTCCACAGACACCGTGCTGCGGGCCAACTCACCATGTGACAACTCGCCGCAGGACAGTTCAATTTAATTATTCAATTTAATTATTTAAAATAAATTTTAATAAACATTTTAATTTTTGTCATGTTTTGACATTTCATTCTGTCCCTCCTTTTGCATCAATGGAGATTCTCAGTCATCCAAGTCATGGTTGTCCCAAAGGTGCTTTTTCAGGAGGCAAGTGGGCTTTCTTATTTTTTATTTTTCTTTGAAGACGTTTCGCTTCTCATTCGAGAAGCTTCTTCAGCTCTGACTGGATGGTGGGGAATGGAAGGATTTATATTTCTTGCGGACAGCTGGTCATTTGCATTCTTTGGAGAGTGGTTGAGGCCGCTTGGAGGTTTGTCTGTCTCCTCAGGATCACCTGAGTGGTGCAAATGGATGTGTGGAGCTTTCTTGGCTGCAGGACGTTTTCTGCCCTGTGTCCCTTCCTTGTTGAAGACGCAGACACAGGCTGTTGGGGATGAGTCTGTGTTGTCTGCATCGCAAACTGAAGCGCAAATGCTTCCTGACTCTATGTCCTGACCTAGGCCTCCCAAGATCATGAAACAGACTCCTCGTCCTGATAAAACCTCTTTTATTTAGGTTAAAGCAGTGGTAAAATCCAATGTTTTCCCCTACCGGTTCTGTGGGCGTGGCTTCGTGGGCATGGCTTGGTGGGCGTGGCAGGGGAACGATACTGCAAAATCTCCATTCCCACCCCACTCTGGGGCCAATCAGAGGTGGTATTTGCCGGTTCTCCGAACTGCTCAAAATTTCCACTACCGGTTCTCCAGAACCTGTCAGAGCCTGCTGGATTTCACCCCTTGGTTAAATGGAATTCCTCTCCAGCAAAGTCTCAGCAAACAGTCTTTCATGAGATTTCACAACTACAGACTTTTATCAGGCTTGGAGAGTTGCCAGGCCGATATCTTCCAAATGCCATGCTGTAGCAGCAATTACTTGGCAAGAAGTCAGGAACAGATCTTCACCCTAATGAATTGAACTAATTGTCTCCTGCAAACTCCCCTCCCCTTCGCTCCTCTTTATTCCCTATGGGAGGGGCAATTCACCGTCTACCTGTGCCTTTACTCCCGAGTCAGCCCTTGTTCCTTAGCTGTTCTCTTCTCCTGGCAGCTCTACGCATGTGCACATCGGGAAAAGGCCCCAGCTGTTCTTCTGCCCCACTGATATCTGACTCCGAAGGCAGCTGATAACTGTCGGATGGCCCTGGCCCCATCTCTGCCTCAGATGCAGAGCACTCATCAGAGCTTTCCCCCGACTTCAGGACTGCCCCATGTTCCTCCCCAACCTCCTCACTGTCTGAGTGTGCCACCAGCTCCGCTGGCTGCTGGCGGGCCACAACACTAAAAGAATGCAAATGACCAGCTGGGTCCTCATTTTACCGACCTCACAAGGATGGAAGGCTGAGTCAACCTTCAGCCGGCCAGGATCGAACTGCCGAACTGCTGGCAGCCGGCAGTCAGCAGAAGTAGCCCGCAGTACTGCATTCTAACCACTGCGCCACCAGGGCTCTTAACTTTTGGTAATTCTGAAGATCAGGAGCTGAATAGAACTGAATACAGATAGTCCTCGACTTAGAACTGTTTGTTTAGTGACTGTTTGAAATGACAATGGCACGGGAAAAAAGGTAGTTTATGACCATTTTTCAGATTGTCGGGGGCAAGATGCTGCCCGTGTAAACCGCTTAGAGAGGACTGTAAAAACACTATGAAGCGCTATTGTTTTTGCTAAGTTATGAGTTTATTTTTCCAGGAAGCGTCGTTTGAATACCTACAGAATGAGGGGGAGCGCTTGCTTTTAGAAGCCATGGATGAGCTGGAAGTCGCTTTCAACAACACAAACGTGCGCACTGACTGCAACCACATTTTCCTCAATTTTGTCCCTACCGTTATTATGGACCCTTCAAAGGTAAGTTGTCCTCCTCTCCCTGACCCTCACCTTCTCTGCTTAGGCAGGGTCAAAAAATGTAGAGCAGCCGTTACGCTAAAAGAGCTGCAAAGCAAATGTCCAGGCAGGACATCTTTTTTTCAAAGGAAAAATAATATTTTTTATTTATTTATTTATTTATTGGTTCGATTTATATGCCGCCCTTCTCCGGAGACTCAGGGCGGCTTACAATGCGTTAAGCAATAGCCTTCATACTTTTTGTATATACCTGCTTAGTAGGGATTTATTATGCCTTTATTATTTTTATAAATAACTCTGTGTGTTTGTGTATGTGTGTGTGTGTGATTGGCCCAAAGTCACCCAGTCAGCTTTCATGCTAAAGGTGGGACTCGAACTCACAGTCTCCTTATGATTAGTCCAAAGTCACCCAGCCGGCCTTCATGACTAAGGCGGGACTAGAAGTCATTTTTCTCCTGGTTATTGGCTCAAAATCACCTGGTTGTAGAGGTGAAATCCAGCCAGTTCTATCTGGCTCAGGTGAACTGTTAGCTGTGGCTGGGGAGGCTCCGCCCACCCACGCAGATGTCATGACGTTGCTTTTTTGCAACGTTTTAAGCCTCTGCCCATGCACAGAAGGCTTTGCGCATGCGCAGATAATGGCACACGGGGGTGGAGTGTGCGTGTGGCACACACACATTGGCAAACCAGTAGAGAAGGTAAGTGAATTTCATCCCTGCCCATTTGGCCTTCATGCCTAAGGTGGGACTAGAACTCACCATCTCCTGGTGATTGGCCCAAAGTCACCCAGCTGGCTTTTATGACTAAGGCGGGACTACAACTCACATCTCCTTGTGATTGGCCCAAAGTCACCCAGCCGGCCTTAATGCCTAAGACGGGACTACAGTGATTGGTCCAAAGTCACCCAGCCAGCCTTCATGACTAAGGCGGGACTAGAACTCATTTTCTTCTGGTGATTGGCCCAAAGTCACCCAGCTGGCTTTCATGCCTCTAAGGCAGGATTAGAATTCACAGTTTCCCAATTTCTAGCCTGGTGTTTTAACCATTAGACCAAACTTGCTTTCTTCATCTTCCTAATGAAAATGAGAAGAGAGGAGATGTTGTTCTCATTTCTTTCCCTGTTACCGTAATTCATTTCATTTAAAAATGGGGGCTTGAGGCTGTTTCTTTCCTATTTCACCATTTATATTTTATTTGGGGCCGCACCTCTTATATGGTAAGCGGCTGATTTATTTTAAAATCCATTATCCGTGTTCATTACCCTCCCCCAAAAGCAATAAGCAATCAATCAATCAATCAATCAATAATCTAACAATTGCACTTCCAATTGGGTTTGCCACGTTCTCGATACCGCGGAACGAGCGTCTGTAGAAGCTCCTTGGGAACCGGGACCGTCTCTGAGTTTCTGAGCGAACACAGGCTCTGCTTTCCAATTGCCTTGTTTTTAATATGCACTATTTACCAAACAGCAGTATATTTGGAAGTTTAATAAAATGGCAGAATAACCTGCCTCCGAGCGGTAATCCCCATGTTGATTTAAGGTGCTCTGGCAGCAGCGAAAACACAGGGCGTGAGTGCCGTTTTTGAAGATGCAATTTTGCCGTTAATGTTTCCCTCCCCATTTAACGTATCAAAGGATTGGGTGAATGGGGAAATAGATTTGTTATGAAGTCCTCCCAAGGCAACACATTCCCCCATTTCCTCTTCTGCCTCTACACACAACTCACAATTACCCACAATCTTACACTGAAAATTAAGATGACTAGATACAATTGTAGAATCAAATGCAGGACCCCCCCCCCCAAAAAAAAGAATAAACAAATCTCTATTTATTTATTTAACAGCGTGCAGTGGAAAAGTTTCCTCCAGCAAATAATAGGAGGGACTCCTGAACCAGCTTGGTTGAATGGTTAGAACACTAGGCTAGAAACCAGGAGACTGTGAGTTCTAGTTCTGCCTTAGCCATGAAAGCCGGTTGGATGACTTTGGGCCAATCACTAGGAGACTGAGTGTTCTAGTCCCGCCTTAGGCATAAAAGGCAGCTGGGTGACTCCTGGGCCAATCGCCAGGAGACTGAGAGTTCTAGTCCTGCCTTGGGCATAAAAGCTAGCTGGGTGACTTTGAGTCACTCTCTCAGCCCAACTGAACTCACGGCGTTGTTGTTTTGGGGAAAATAGGAGGGGAAGGATGTGTTTGTCACCTTGAGTTGTTTATAAAAAAGCAACATAATAAAGGAGAGATATACATATATAAAATAAATATAAATAAAAAGAAACAAATCCGTTAATGTTGCTATAGAAGTTTTGATAAATTTACTGAGAACCAAGTACTTCAAGATTGCCTCAATTACCACACATACTTTCTATGCTTCCGTTTTGCTAACCCGCTCCCCCAATAATTTGTTTTCCTCACACAACCTCATTTTAGTGCTAGAATCCAGATTAAAGCTTTTGCAACAGCCTCTGCTTGCACACATGAGTGAAAAGGACCACACTGTCTCTCTGGGTCGCTGGTTCCATTGTCAAAAACTGCTTTTATTCTTGGAGAGCTGCTTCTCACATTCAATGGGAATTTGGCTCTCTATCATTTAAATCAGGGGTCTCCAACTTCAGCAACTTTAAGGACTAGGGGTGTCATTCTGCCTGAGGAATTCTGGGAGTTGACGTCCACAAGTCTTAAAAGTTGCCGAAGTTGGAGAGACCCCTGATTTAAATCCAGTGATCCATATCCCATTAGGATATCCATATCACATATAAAGAACGGTTGCTGGAACTGGGTATGTCTAGTTTGATGAAAAGAAGGACTAGGGGTGACATGATAGCCATGTTCCAATATCTCAGGGGCTGCCCCAAAGAAGAGGGAGTCAAGCTATTCTCCAAAACACCTGAGGGCAGGACAAGAAGCAACGGGTGGAAACTAATCAAGGAGAGAAGCAACTTAGAACTAAGGAGAAATTTCCTGACAGTTAGAACAATTAATCAGTGGAACAACTTGCCTCCAGAAGTTGCGAATGCTCCAACACTGGAAGTTTTTAAGAAGATGTTGGACAACCATTTGTCTGAAATTGTATAGTTTCCTGCCTGAGCAAGGGGTTGGACTAGAAGACCTCCAAGGTCCTTTAAAACTCGGCTTATTCTGTTCCGTCCCGTCCCGTCCCGTCCCGTCCCGTCCCGTCCCGTCCCGTCCC
>WNWU01000013.1:21353898-21369796 GCA_012654045.1 Ptyas mucosa
TATTCCTATTCCTATTCCTATTCCTATTCCTATTCCTATTCCTATTCCTATTCCTATTCCTATTCCTATTCCTATTCCTAAATTTGTTCTCTGACATCTCCAAGGAGGACTGGAAAATCTTCCTATCAAAAACCTAGGAAATTCCTACCAACCAACACAGATAGCCCTCAACTTACAACCATTCGTTTAGTGACTGTTGAAGTTTAAACGGCACTGTAAAAAGTGACTTATGGCTGTTTTTTCACACTTACGGACCGTTCCAGCATTTCCCCCCATGGTCACGTGATCAAAATTTGGGTGCTTGGCAACTGGCGTGTCTTTGTGTCAGTTGCATTCTCCTGGGGTCATGTGTGTAGCTCAGGGCTGAAATGAGGGAGTGTCCTCTGAGCTTGGTGGCTTTCTTGCAGACGTTTCATTACCAAACTAAACAACATCATCAGCGCCCACTGATGATGTTACCTAGTTTGGGGGGGGGGTCACGAAACATCCGCAAGAGAAACCACCGAGCTCGGAGAGCACCCAGGAACCTTCAATTTTAAATTCCGATACGTGCTTTTATAGTATAGCTATTATTCCGGGGCAGGATGTAGAATTAAACTGCTCTGTCCAGATAGAGATTTTTAAGATACGAGAAATTGGAGGACCGGAAGATTTTTAAGAGACGTCCTATATGCAGCTGGACGGCGAAACCCTCAATAGCGTTAACCATTTCTCCTTTTCAAAGCGCGCGAGAGAGAGAGCAGCGTTCAAGTGCGGCACGCGGGTTTCTCTTTGCTGGTCTTTGTCTGCCTTTATTTCTCTCCCCCCCACTTCGCCCCCCCATTCCCCCTCCCCCCCCTCTCCCCGAAATCCACTTCTTAGCTCTCATTTCACATTTGGAGTGGTTGGAGACCAGGGGAGTAGAGACATTCCCAAGGGACCGAGCTGTGTTTGGGCTGAAATTACTAGCGCGAAGCTCGCCTGGCATGAACACTGAGTGTTTATTCTGCCAGTATGAATACAAATAGTCTTATTATATGGGACCCTGTACCCGAAGACCAGCCATTCACGCTGGCTGGCTCACTGTTTCCCGAGCACGCACATTTCTTTTAACCCCTTCCGTCCGCCTCGGAGGGAAACCGCCGGTCTCTTGCTTCGCCTGGAGTTGAGTACATTTTAAAAAAAATCTCGTCTGGGTGCCTATCCCTTGACTTACAACGGTTCATTTAGTGACCTGTTACAACAGGATTGGGAAAAAGGGACTTAGGATCCTCATGATGGTGTGTGATCAAAAATTCAGATCCTTGGCAACGGCCTCATATTTATAAGTGTCCCCAGGCTTTCTGATAAGCCGAGTCCGTAGGGGGAAGCCAGATTCATTTAACAACCGCGTTACTTATTTAGCAACGGCAGCGATTCACTTAACAACGGTGGCAAGAAAAAAATCGTAAAATGACGAAAAGTCACTGAAGAAATGTTTCTGTCAGGGTTCCAAGTAACACCCGCCAACGAAAGAAAACTCCGAGGCTTGAAGTTCCTCGAAGTTCCATTTTATTAGAGATGTCATATTGGCACATCAGAGAAAATGAGCCTGAGTGGTGTAGCAGGCTAATGCCTCCTACTAAAGGCAGCATTTAACATCCAGCTGTCTGCAATTACTGTAAGTTCGAATCTCACCAGGCTCAAGGTTGACTCAGCCTTCCATCCTTTCTAAGGTAGGTGAAATGAGGACCCAGATTGTGGGGGCAATAAGCTGACTTTGTATAAAATATACAAAAGTATGAAGACTATTGCTTAACACATTGTAAGCCGCCCTGAGTCTCCGGAGAAGGGCGGCATATAAATATTTTTTTTTTAAAAAAAGCTGAATCTGAAAGCTTCCAGGTTTTCCCCACCCAAAAGAAAGTCCAAGTCCCTACTCAGCACCCACATGTTCATTACGTGGTCCAATCAAAGCACCATCCCAACTGGAGATACCTCCCAGCCACACCCCTCCAAATGCAGGGCACGATGTCCTTGACTCTCTGAGAAAGGAATGTTATTATGACTATATATCACCCCTGCTCCATACAACCCCCCTCCCTTCCAGTTTCCCACAGCAGTAAATCATGGCAGGCCTAAAAGCCCAATGCAAAAGATGGCTTCCAGGCCTGACAGTTTCACGTAACAACAGAAGTGTTGGGCTCAATCGTGGTCATAAGTCAAAGACTATCTGTAAATAGCAACCTCCTTTCCTTGATGGGGAGCCTTAAGTAGCCCACATGGCACCATCCTCCGTGCACACCAGACAGGCGTCAACATGCTCTGTGAGAGCGGTGGGGTTTTGTGGAAAAACAAAACATACAGATACTTCTTGACTTACCACTACAATTGGGACGTTGCTGAGAAAAGCAGTTGTTAAGCGAGTGGCACCTGATTTTACGACATTTTTTTTTTGCCACGGTGGTTAAGCGAATCGTTGCAGTTAAGCGAATCCTGTGATTGCTAAGTCGACCCAACTCCCCTCCCCCATTGACTTTGCTAGTCAGAAGCAGAGCTGAGAAAGCCGCAGATGGCATTCACATGACTCTGGTTGCCAATTATAAGTATATAATTATAAATATATGCTGGTTGCCAAGTGCCTGAATTTTGACGACGAGCCCATGAGGAGGACCCATTGTAAGTCCCTTTTTTTAAAAAAAAGTTTTTTATTTTTTAAACAAACAAACATTTAATACATCAGTCATTCCTTCCATGTGACATCTCGGTGTTGTTTCCAATCGCTCTTCTTTTTGTTATTTCTTCTGTCTTCATTCTCCTCCAATCAATTACAACAATTCATCACTAACAAAATATTCTAATTATAGCATTTTTATACGTAACTGTTAATTTACTTATTTGTATCTCTTTTCTAACCAATAGTAGAATTGATTCCATAATCTTAAAAATATTCTGAATCTTCTCTTTCTTTAATCATCAAAGTCAATCTATTCATTTCTGCACAATCTAAATTTTTTTTTAATTACTTCTCCTTCCAAAGGTATTTTCTCTGCTTTCCAATATTGTGCATAATCAATCCTTGCAGCTGTTATTACATGTATAATCAAATAAATATTTTCTTTGCTAATTTTTTCTGGCAGGATACCCAGTAGGAACAGCTCTGGTTTTAAATCAGTACGTTGCTGTATCATTTCTTCCAGCCACATTTTAATTTTATTCCAATAATTTTTAGCTTCTGTAAGTCCCGTTTTTCAGTGCCGTTGTAAATGAATGGTCGTAAGTTTAGGACTACCTGGAAAAACAGAAGCAAGTTACCTTCCTAAAACTTTGGATGGGATTGAGTGTGTTCAGCAGGGGCTAAATGCTGGATTATGTGTGGCAGAAGTCTGCTGCATGGTTTTTTTTTAAAAAAAAAACCAGGTTAGTGGCGGTAACAATGCAACTGTCTATTTAAATCTGGTGCAAATATGCTGCAGAAATCCCTGGCAGGAAATTGCATGGAATGAGGTATTTTGGAATAAGTCATGTTGTTTTGGGTGGCCTCCCCAAGTCAAAAATATTCCACACTACAGAACAGGATAACAGAGTAACAGAGTTGGAAGGGACCTTGGAGGTCTTCTAGTCCATCCCCCTGCTCAAGCAGGAGACCTTATACCATTCCAGACAAATGGCTGTCCAATTTATTTTTAAAAACCTCCAAGATTGGAGCACCTACAGTTTCAAGTCGTTGTGATTGACTGTTCTCACCGTTAGGAAATTTCTCCTTAATTCTAGGCTGATTCTCCTTGATTAGTTTCTATCCATTGCTTCTTGTTTTGCCTTCAGGAGCTTTGGAGAATAGTGTGACTCCCTCTTCTTTGTGACAGCCCCCCAAATATTGGAACACTGCTATCATGTCTGCCCTGGTCCTTCTTTTCATCAAACTAGACATGCTCAATTCCTGTAACTGTTCTTCATAGCAGTGGTGAAATCCAAATTTTTTTACTATTGGTTCTGCGGGCGTGGCTGGGGAGGGTTGTGTGTGGCTTGGTGGGCGTGGCAGGGGAAGGATACTGCAAAACCCCCATTCCCACCCCACTCTGGGGCCAGCCAGAGGTGGTATTTGCCAGTTCTCTCAACTACTCAAAATTTCCGCTACCGGTTCTCCAGAACCTGCTGGATTTCACCTCTGATGGTGCCCTGATCATCTTTGTTGATTTTCTCTACACTCTTTCTAGAGTCTCTGCATCTTTTT
The DNA here is from genome assembly GCA_012654045.1 of Ptyas mucosa. NCBI lineage: Eukaryota > Metazoa > Chordata > Lepidosauria > Squamata > Colubridae > Ptyas > Ptyas mucosa. The sequence continues at coordinate 21,358,091 of WNWU01000013.1, forward strand.
TACATCATGGTGACTAAAGAACACCGCTTAGGGGGGGCCGAAAGCCCTACTAAGCAGGCATATACAAAAGTATGACAGCTATTGCTTAACGCATTGTAAGCCGCCCTGAGTCTCCGGAGAAGGGCAGCATATAAATCGAACCAATAAATAAATAAAACTTGCTGCTGTATTCCAAGTGTGGCCTTACCAAGGGATTATACAGCCGTATTAACACTTCCCGTGATCTTGATTCTATCCCTCTGCTAATGCAGCCTAGGAATCTTTCATATTTATGCTTGGTTTTTTGGGATGTGTTCGTTTGCATCTTCTATCTCTGTGCACTCGAACAGAATAATTACTTTTAGATAATTCACTTTCCCATTAGCCTGTTTGGCTGGACTGTTTCTGACACTAAACGGTTAAAATTAGGAGGTCTGACTGCCCATTCAGAAAGAGAAAGAGAGGGGGAAAAAAATTAAGGCTGAAGTGGGTGATTTGCAGCCTGCCATCCATCTGCAGTTCCCCCACTATTCCACAGGGTTATCTCCAGAGTGAGTGTGGCTAATGTTTCTGGACTTACATTTTTTTAGTTAATTGGGGTTTTTAAAGATGCGTGGAACCAGGCAGGATAATTTTTTTTTTTTTGCTGTAAGTGCTCTTTTTTAACTGACTGATACTTTTTCTGAGGCCATCGTAACTTTGAACTGTCATTAAACAAACAGTCGTAAGTGAAGGGATACCTTTACAGCTACATTTTTCTAAAGTGCGGGATAGTGTGACAAAGACATGGAGGAAAGCTCATTCTGGCTGATTGTGTTCTTTCTCAGAATGCTATCTTCCTGTCCACGTAAGACAGGGGTGTCAAACTCAAAGCCCAGGGACCAGATCCCGGTCGCGAGGTGCTTAATTCTGGTCCGCAGGGCCACCCTGGAAACAGCAAAGGATCGGCCCGCGGTGCCTCAGCCTGGCCCAGGCTGACCAGGTGCTGATCTACAACCTGTTGGCAGCCATTTTCATTGGCAGAGTGCTGCAGACGGCCATCGCAGCCGAAAACGGAGCTTGGGAGGAGCCCCCCTGAGCTCCATTTTTGCTGGCAAGAGTGTTAGAGCAGCCGAAAATGGAGTTTGGGAGGATTGCGCGTGGCCCTTCCGAGCTCCGTTTTCATTGGCGCAGAGTGCTGCAGGAGGCCGTTGCAGAAAACACAGCGCCCCTCCCATTTTCCATTTTCACTGGCAGACTGCTAGCAAAACAAACTTGCTTGCCCTCCGCTGCCTAGGGCAGTGGACAGCCTGTGCCATTGTCCAGGGGCCCTCTGCGTGGCCTGAGAGGGACGGCGAGGCTCCTCTGCAGGACAAGGGTTTGGCACTCTCCCTGGTCTCGCCTTCCTCCGCTGGAGACAATGGATCCCGCCAGCCTCGCCTGGGCCACCAAAGGCACTTCCGAGTGACATCGAGCTAGCCCCCCCATGTTCACAACCCCCAGCCTCCCGAGGTCAAACACAACCCTGATGCGGCCTCAATGAAAATCGAGTTTGACATCCCTGATCTAAGAAAATTTGCTTTGGATTATTATAGTGTTAAGGGACGCGGTGGCTCAGTGGCTAAGACGCTGAGCTTGTCAATCGAAAGGTCGGCAGTTCAGCGGTTCGAATCCCTAGTGCGGCGTAGCAGGGTGAGCTCCCGTGACTTGTCCCAGCTTCTGCCAACCTAGCAGTTCGAAAGCACGTAAAAATGCAAGTAGAAAAATAGGGACCACCTTTGGTGGGAAGGTAACAGCACTCCGTGTGCCTTTGGCGTTCAGTCATACCGGCCACATGACCACGGAGACGTGTTCGGACAGCGCTGGCTCTTCGGCTTTGAAACAGAGTCAGGAACAACTAGCACATATGTGCAAGGGAAATCTTTACCTTTACCTATTTTAGTGTTGGTCTTTCTTGTTCTTATTTTCAAGCACACGTTAAGAGTTTGTCCCCTAAAGATCTTTCTTACTTTTGCCTCTACCAACACAACAGCATCCTTTCGCTCTGCCTTCTGAAACCTCCCTCTTATTATACCTGGATGGGGTTTGAGGGCGTGAAGAGCAGCCTGTCTTGCACTAAACTTGCAAATAATATACAGTTGATGCATCTCGAGTGGCTCCCTGGAAGGTTCTGCTTCGGTTCCTTCAGTGTGCGATGAATGGATTTTGGAACCCGGTGATGGATTGTCAACAACCCAGCCCTACCCATAGACCTTTCCGTGTGTGACCATTTATGGTCCACGCGGGTGTAGATTTCTAAGGTGAAAAGCCAGTGTCTCTGACGATCAAGAAAGGGTAGTGAGTAAATTGCCCTTAAAAGTCTTCAATTATTCCCATCTTTGCAGGGAACAACCCAAACCTGCTGTTCAAACACAACCCAATTTTGGTGGGTTGTCTTTTTCTCCTTTCTCAGCACTAGGTGTCACTCTTCTTCTTTTGCAGCAATGCAGGCTTAAAATGGGGAGTGGGGGCTGGTGGGAGAGAGAGAAAGAAAGAGAGAGAGAGAGAGAGAAAGCTCTCGTAATTGATCCTCTGCTAAACCATCTCCTTCATGGCACGTTCTGGCATTAAAGTGCCTTTCCTGGATGAGAATAAATGGTTTACTGGAAGCAACACAGTTGCTGACTTTCCAAGCTGGGTACAAGGAGAGAATGGCTGGCTCTGAGATGCGCACCATGGGTTGGTGTGCGAACAATGCAAACAGGCTGAGGCTTTGAGGTCTGCAGGGTCTGTGCAAAAAAGTCAAGATGGCGGCCGCAACAGTGCAATGGAAGCTCTGCGTTTCTTTATTTGCACATTGAAACGTCGGCCATTTTGAGGTTTTTTTTTTAACTCTACCTGTCAACGCCATGGTAGACATTACTTATGTCAGCTGGCTAGTTCTTTCTCTGGGAGGACTGTCTTTTTTTAAATGACAATTTTATTAAAAATTGCCATTAAAAAGATAAAACAAATACCAAAAAAAAAAGGAAAAGAATCAACAGAAAAAATAAAATGTGCAGAACAGAAAAAATAGAAAAGGAAAAATAGAAACACAGGAAAGATAGGAAAATTAATATATATAGAAATGACTTCTCTTTCATCACAAGTATAAACAATTTTAGCAACTTATTACCTTTTCTTAAAATACAGCAAATAATTTCTTCTTCTCATTTTCTATTCCATATCTATAAACAAATTGTTAAAGCCTCATTGTTCAGGCCCAGTTAAAAGTCAATTAAAGATAATTAGAGATAACAATATATATGTATTTTAATCTGAATCAAATAAACCATTTTTATATTCCTCCCTTTTTTCTTTTAACAATCTTGATCTTTAGCCCCTTCAAATAATGTCCTACAACTTGATTTCGTTTTTGTTTTGTCCCTTCTCACAAAATTCTTCAAAGCTTTAACAAGCCTCTTTTGTAAATCCAGGGCAGGAAAATTATGTACGTCACTATCTTAGTTTGTTATTTGAATGTCCCCCCTACAGTAGTTATTAACATATCAGTTGGCTTTTTATATGTCCAGTGTAGCATCTTTTACCATATCATACTTGTAATCTGTCATTTTAAAATCCACTTTCAAATCAAATTTATAGAGATAGACACTTTTAAAATTAATTTCTTAGTCCATTGTTCAAAAATAACCTTCAATATTAAAAAATATTTTTGCTTCGTTCTGTATTGGTAAGTCAAATTTATCTGTTCTTCTCCTTTAATTGTAACTTTTACTTCTCTCTAGTTCCCCCTAGTGTCCAATCTTCAAAGTCTATCAACCGTGGCTTTTAAAAAGAGGATGCTAAACAAAGCTTTTTCCCATGGGAAGGATTCTGTGGATTAATTCTAAAATCTTATTTCAAATCCATCTGGACCTTTAGTGCATTTTTAACTTTCAAAAATCAAAGTTCTAATCGCCCTTTTCTTGTATATTCCAAAGTACTTTTTTTTGGTCCTTAATCTTGTATTTAAAACTTATTTCGCTAAGGATTGAGGGAAACACATTTGGTGCTATAAAACTTTGATTTTTTAGAGGGGCTGTAAAAGCACTATGAAGCAGTATATAAATCTAAGTGATATTGCTGTTTCTATTTCTAACAGCAGAAAAGCAGTTAATAAGCAATATCCAAAAGTGATTAGAAAAGTATGCAAACACAGTATCCTTAAAGATGCCAACTAGGGGTGGGTACTACTTACCTTTACTACCGGCTCGCAATGAGATCACGCGAACTCGCTTGCTTCCCTCGCACACACGCCTTGTTTCTGTGCATGTGCAGATCACCAGTGACAATATCCGGGGCAGGGCTTCCTGCGGTTTTACTACTGGTTCTTGCGAACCGGTCCAAACCGGGGGCAACCCATCACTGATGCCAACTGTCTATTGCAAGGGTGTCAAACTCATGGCCCGGGGGCCGGATCCAGCCTGCAGAGTGCGTAGATCTGGCCCGTAGGGCCACTCTGGAAACACCGAAGGACTGTCCCATGGTGCCTCTGCCAGCGAAAATGGGCTTCCGAGCTCCGTTTTTGGCTGCAACGGCCTCCTGTAACCCTCTGCCAGCGAAAATAGCGCTCGGGAGGGCTGCCCTCCCAAGTTCTGTTTTCGCTGCAGAGGGTTGCAGGAGGCCGTTACAGCCAAAAACGGAGCTCGGAAGCCCGTTTTTGCTGGCAGAGTGATTGGGCCACCACAGGTGCCCCCGACACGAGTGACGTCAAGCTGGCCACACCTACCCGAGCCATGCCCACCCCAACCCCCAAGGTCAAACACAACCCTGATGTGGCCCTCAATGAAATTGAGTTTGACATCCCTGGTCTATTGCAAGATGTCTATTCCCTTATATGGCATAGGACCAGGCATCTGGCATAGGACCATGGCATAGGACCAGGATATCTACGGGACCGCCTTCTGCCACCAGCAGCCTCCCACCGACCAGTTCGCTCCCACAGAGAGGGACTCCTCAGGGTGCCGTCGGCCAAGTTATGCCGGCTGGCGACACCCAGGAGGAGAGCCTTCCCTGTTGGAGCCCCTGCCCTTTGGAATGAATTGCCCCCGGATATTCATAACATCTCTGATCTCCGGGTCTTTCGCTGTGCCCTTAAGACCCTACTGTTCCGACAGGCGGGGCTATCTAATTGAATGATTGTAAATCGGGTTTTAACTTTGGGTTTTAAAATTCGGCCAAAACTATTTAATGAACTTTAATTAATTTTAACTTTGATACTGTATATTTATGTTTTAATTGGCTGTACACCGCCCCGAGTCCTTCGGGAGGAGGGCGGTATATAAATAAAATTATTATTATTATTATTATCATTATTATTATGATTATTACTATTATTATTATTATTATTATTATTATTATATCACAGTGTTCTAAACCCTTTGAAAACCACTGTCTTGTGGTGTCCTTGTGAGAAACAACTCTATGGAGCACTTGTGGGCAGTCTCAATTCTTTTCCTAGTCTGGAGAGGAATTGCGAAGCGCCGACCCACTCATTCTTCTGTGGTCATCTGCTCCACTTCTAGCCATTTCACTATTTCTTCTCTGGAAGTCCCTCTGAGAATATGATCCATATGATATAGAGCAGGGGTGTCAAACTGGCAGCCCATGGGCCAGATGCATCATGCGCAGGCTATGTCTACCCCAGCTCTGCGAGGGGAAAAAACATCCTGAAACATCATGTTAAAGCAACGTGACGCCGCGAGTTTGACACGTGTGATTTAAGGAGTTTCTCTGAACATGTGGATTATACCAAGCGGTCCCCAACTATTTTGGCAGCGGGGCCATTATTCCATAGACCGGGAGGGGATGGGGAGCGCACAACATAAATCCTGCACATGCCCAGTTTTGACACTTGCCACCATCTGCATGGCCTGGTTTCTAACAAGCCATGGATCAGGAATGCTATTCAGCAGATCTAGAGAACCGGTAGCGGAAAATTTGAGTAGTTCGGGGAATCGGCAAATGCCACCTCTGGCTGGCCCCAGAGTGGGGTGGGAATGGGGATTTTGCAGTATTCTTCCCCCAGGAGGGGAGGGAATGGAGATTTTGCAGTATCCTTCTCCTGGAGTGGGGAGGGAATGGGGATTTTGCAGTATCCTTCTCCTGGAGTGGGGAGGGAATGGGGATTTTGCAGTATCCTTCCCCAGGAGTGGGAGGGAATGGGGATTTTGCAGTATCCTTCCCCTGGAGTGGGGTGGGAATGAAGATTTTGCAATATCCTTCTCCAAGGAGTGGGGAGGGAATGGGGATTTTGCAGTATCCTTCCCCTGGAGTGGGGTGGGAATGGAGATTTTGCAGTATCCTTCCCCTGCCACGGCCACCAAGCCACACCATGCCCACCAAGCCACGCCCACAGAACAATAGTAAAAAAAAATTGAATTCTACAACTGCCATGGACCAGTACTGGTCCACACTCTAGTGGTTGGGGACCCCTGGATTATACTATGACCTTTCCTAGTAAGAGAGATAACACAATCTCTTAGCCATTTTAATTGCTTTTCTTTCTCTTTTCCAACTTCGCAGTATGCTTTTGAGTTTCATTGACCAAAAAGATTCTTAATATTCTAAATGCATTTGTGCCGTAGATTTCTGTAAAGACATTACAGATAGTAGCAGCTTGATTGGGACCTTGGATAATGGAGCTCTGTGTGATCTATGAGCGTTGAAAATTTTATTGGGGCCTCAATCTTGTATTTTTTTCCCCTTTTTTTTTTTACTGATCTTGATAATATCTTGCTTCGCTGTCCAGAGTGTTGAGGATGATAATGATAATGATGATGATGTTTATATGCCATCCGGTCAGTATTGATGCTGTTTGACCAGATAGATAGATTTTCTTCCAGGTGGATCAGTTCCCAATCAAGTCCTTCAGGTCTTCCAATGGTTACCCATCACTTCTGTAACTGTCAGGTGCGAAAGATCAGATCCAAAAAGGTCCAATTAAGCTTATTTATTGCTTCTCCTGACTATGCAGAGGGATCTTCTCAAATAACAGTTAGCGCCTGCTTGGAGTTAGATAAGGCTCCACAGAATTCAAAGGGGGTTGGGTTTAGTGTGCTTGTGGCTACATAGGGATTCTAGGCTGAGCCCTCTTTTAACTCCACCCCCAGTTTCTGCCGCTCTTTCTCCTGTAGTAAATGAGCCCCTCCATCTTGCAACAGAGGCAAATATCTGTAGCTCAGGTGTAGGATGAGGGTGCAGGTTTGTTCTCCGAGCTTGTGTGTTGGTTTCCAAATGTTTCGTTACCAGGCTAAGTAACATTTTCAGCAGCGTTTAGGGCAGGGGTCAGCAATCTGCGGCTCTGGAGCCGCATGTGGCTCTTTCATCCCTCTGCTGCGGCTCCCTATCACCGGTCGGCTCCACAATTGATAGGGCTTTCGGTTAGGACAGGGAGAGGAAAAAGGACGCCACTCTAGGAGGAGACTCTATGGTGGGGGAACTGGACTTCCAGTCGGCTCCAGAATTGAACAGGAGGCTTCTGGTTAGGACCTTTGTGGCTCTTTGGTGTTTAAGGTTGCTGACCCCTGGTTTAAGGGATGTCTGTGTTCTTCTGTTTATAAGGTTTACAGACCACTGCAGCATCCCCATGATCATGTGATCCAATTTCAGACCAGTGGTTAAATCTACCCGGTTCGGACCGGATCGAGGGATCCGGTAGCGATTCTGGCAGGTGGTTCGGAGAACCGGTAGCAACGGCAGCGCGAGGCTTTGCCTACCCGCCCAGATGTCGTTACTTCCTGGTTTTAACCAGGAAGTAATGTGTTTTCTACCCTTTGTGCATGCACAGAAGGTTTTGCGCATGCACAGAGGGTCTGCGCACATCATGTGATGTGCGCCTGCACTTCCGAACCGGTAAGGAAGGTAAGTAGATTTCACCCCTGATTCAGACGCTTGTCCACTGACTCCTATTTATGACAGACCCCAGTTTCCCCGGGGTCGCATGATCCCCTTTCGTGATCTTCTGGCAAGCAAAGTCACAGGGGAAGCCAGATTCACTTAACAACTGTGTTAACTAAACAACTGCGGCAAGGAAAGTGGTAAAATAGGACAAAACTCCCTTGAACAAATGTCTTAGCAGTAGAGATGTTGGGCTCAGTTGTGGTCATAAGTTGAGGGCTACCTGTATGGTCATAAGTCTTACTTGTAAAATGTTTTTTATGTATTTATTTTCTCTTTGCTAGTGACCTCCAATACGATGTTTGATTCCTGCACCCTGCCTCCTGTCGTTACTAACTCAGATCTCATCCACAAATAAGTAAAGGGATTTTTGATCCAAGCATCCATCATGTTGTGGTTGCTTAGATTCCATTCGGTTTGCCTTTTAAAGGTCTGTGCTCCATGTCCAGAGCCTTTCACCATCTCTATTTTTAACTCCCATGAATAATAAGTTCCCGTCAGCAAACAGGACCACCTCAGGGCTCCTGCCAAATATGGAATAAACTTATTTGCAATTGTTATATAGAGCAACAAGATTAAAGAACACACCCTCCAAGGACAGGTCTCTTTCTCCTAATCTTTTTGTTTTAATTATTATTATTATTAACCAGTTATAAATCTCCAATAGGTTCTCTTCCTTTATGGTGTCTAGATTTGCTAAGCAGTCTTGATAGGGAATCTTGTCAAACAGAGCGAATGAGACATGAGAATTTGAGGATACACCACGCAAAGCTTGCAAAGTCATTCAATCAGAAGATCAAGACCTCTTCTGGAGTTGAGAAGAGGATGGGATGGGATGGGATGGGATGGGATGGGATGGGATGGGATGGGATGGGATGGAATGGAATGGAATAGAATAGAATAGAATAGAATAGAATAGAATAGAATAGAATAGAATAGAATAGAATAGAATAGAATAGAATAGAATAATAGAGTTGGAAGGGACCTTCGAGGTCTTCTAGTCCAACCCCCTGCTTAGGCAGGAAACCCTACACCACTTCAGACAAATGGGTATTCAACATTTTCTTAAAAACTTCCAGTGTTGGAGCATTCACAACTTCTGGAGGCAAGTAGTTCCACTGGTTAATTGTTCTCACTGTCAGGAAATTTTTCCTTAGTTCTAAGTTGCTTCTTTCCTTAATTAGTTTCCACCCGTTGCTTCTTGTCCTGCCTTTAAGTGCTTTGGAGAATAGCTTGACTCCCTCTTCTTTGGGGCAGCCCCTGAGATATTGGAACACTGCTATCATGTCTCTCCTAGTCCTTCTTTTCATTCAACTAGACATACCCAGTTCCTGCAACCGTTCTTCATATGTTTTAGCCTCCAGGCCCCTAACCATCTTTGCTGCTCTTCTCTGCACTACGTTTAAGTAATCTAAATAAATACAGGTAGTCCTTGATTTACGATTGATCTGAAAGTTTACATTGGTAAGCGAGACAGTTGTTAAGTGAGTTTTGCCCCACTTTACAACCATTCTTGCCACAGTTGTTAACTGAATCACTGCGGTTGTTAAGTTAGTAACACGGTTGTTAAGTGAATCTGCCTTCCCCGTCGACTTTGCTTGTCGGAAAGTCGCAAAATATAGTCATGACCCAGGACTCTGCAACCGACATAAATATGAATCAGTCACTAAGCGTCTGAATCTTGATCATCTGACCAAGGGGCTGCTGCAGCAGTCGTAAGTGTGGAAAAAAACGTTAGTGTGTTGCTTCTTTCAGTGCTGTTGCAACTTCGAACGGTCACTAAATGAACGGTTGTTAAGTCGAGGACTACCTATCAAGCTTACTGGAGGCCACCTTACCCATACGCTTCTTGATACAGCTAAAATGCTTTGAAAGGTTACTAAACTTATCTTTTTAGAAGCTGCTTATTGTTTGACAGATTTGACACTTTTATCCTTGAATTGCCATTTTTCACCAATTTACCCAGAACAGACTTCAGTTTAAATAGCCTGTGGATTTCTGGATTGCTCATGGATCTTTTTTAAAAATAACCCTCGTGTTATATTGTCCATTTTTCAGTCCTTTGGCGCAGAGGCTCGTATTAAGGTCATGTTACCAAGCAACATAGCCGCATGGCCTTACGTCCTTTAAAAGTCTGGGAACTTTTTTTTTTTAGTGCTACCAGTTATATCTATTTATCCTCTAACAAATCGGTTCCCTTTAAAAACTGGGCTCCAGATTGCCAGGTGCTGAAAATGGTTCTCCGGGATGCAAATTCCTAAGACTGATCTTCTGAAATTATGATCAGTTGACGAAGGGTGGGTTCTAAATTTTTTAACTACCGGTTCTGTGGGCGTGGCTTATTTTGTGGGTGTGGCTTGATGGTCATGTGACAATTCTTTCGGATTTAGCAGAGGTACTGGTCTACCGGGCTTTTAACTGCTTGCAGAGCTGTACCGGTCTATCCATTTATTTTTGCAGGCACTGGTCTACTCATGTATTTTTGCAGGCACCGGTCTACTCATTTGTTTTTGGAGGCACGGGTCTACCACCAAACTGCCACTGATCAGCTGTAGGGCGGCCCTTTGAAGCCTCCCAGCAAGAGTTTAAACAGTTTTTCCTTCTAGCTGATCAGCTGGGACTCAGGAGGCAGCAATAGATTGGGGGTGGGGCCAAATAAAAGGTAAGAATAACGCGGGGTGGGGGTGGGGAGGCCAGAACCAGTTCGGTGACATCATATCGTCACGGCTACCGGCTCAGGGGAACCAGACCGAACCGGGAGGAACCCACCACCGCAGTTGACTCTCAATGGATGGTTTTTATTTGTTTGCTTGTATCCTGCCTTTATTATTTTTACAAAATAACCCAAGGCTGCGAACCAGAGGTGGTATTCAGCCAGTTCGTACTGGTAGCGGAGATCGCGGGTGGGCCTGCTCAGCAGTCCCGGCTCCATGCCGTCCTATTTGGGCATGGTTTTAAGGCTGGGCACATGCGCGGAAAACGCACATGCAAGCAAAGCACATTCATGGAAGACCGGGCGCATGCACAGAAGATGTGTGTGTGTGTGTGTGTATGAAGCATGTGCGCGCATGCGCTGGCGCTGAACCAATACCAACAAAATGTGAAACCCACTACTGTTGCAAACATATCCAACATACCTTCCTCCTCCTATTTTCCTCACAACAACAATCCTGTGAGGTGGGTTGGGCTGAGAGAGAAGGATTGGCCCAAAGTCACCCAGCTGGCTTCCATGACTAAGGTGGGACTAGGACACACAATCTTCTGCTGATTGGTCCAAAGCCACCCAAGCGGCTTTTATGGCAAAAGGCAGGACTTGAACTCACAGTTTCCTGCTTTCTAGTCTGGTGCTTGGTGCCAGACCAAACTGGCTTTATAATATATTTATAAAAATGTATAGAATCCATTTTCTCTCCAGCTAGCTTAATGACATGCTTCAAAAAACAGAAACTCCCGTGAAACAGCTTTCCTTCCAAAATCTGTATCATCCTGACTCATTTGTGCTTTTGTAAAGCTGTAATAACTGAGTTTTCAGCAGGATTGGGATAAAATAAAACGTTAGGAACTTTTGGTCTTTGATTTAATGTTTCCTTTCTCCTCTCTGATATTCTATATAGCTGGTTTGAGGCAGTTCTTATTGTATTTTGTTTCTACTGTTCTTTTAACCTTAAAATGTAAGCCATTCCTGACTGAGGTTGCATGCAAATTGAAAATTATAATCCAATATATTACAATTTACTAACTCTCTGTGGTTGTGTGCAGAGAGTGCAGGAGAGCTTCGGGATAGAGATAGATAGATAGATAGATAGATAGATAGATAGATAGATAGATAGA
>WNWU01000013.1:21383486-21390986 GCA_012654045.1 Ptyas mucosa
ATAGAATAGAATAGAATAGAATAGAATAGAATAGAATAGAATAGAATTTTTTATTGGCCAAGTGTCATTGGACACACAAGGAATTTGTCTTGGTGCATATGCTCTCAGTGTACATAAAAGACTTGTGGACTTCAACTCCCAGAATTCCCCAGCCAGCCCATGCTTTGGACAGCTCTCAAAGACGAATGAAGGCAAATACACGTGTTTTTTATTTATTTATTTATTTATATTTATATGCCGCCCTTCTCCGGAGACTCAGGGCAGCTTACAATGCGTTAAGCAATAGCCTTCATACTTTTTGTATATTTATACAAAGTCAGCTTATTGCCCCCACAATCTGGGTCCTCATTTCACCTACCTTAGAAAGGACGGAAGGCTGTGTCAACCTTGAGCCTGGTGAGATTAGAACTTGCAGTAATTGCAGGCAGCTGGATGTTAAATGCTGCCTTAATAGGAGGCATTAGCCTGCTACGCCACTCAGGCTCCTGTTCCCAGGATAATGTTGCAGGATCCAATCTGGGTTGGTCACAGGGACCTGAGGTTTTGTCTACCGAGGTTTTGGATTCGTGCTGGAACCCATCCTCAAGGAACTTCTGTTTCACCAGAATGTGTATACTTTGGGCTATTCTGTGCATCGTATTTATGGGGTGTCCGGTTGTGTGTGGCTTTTCAGTTGTTGATTGGGGTGTTGATCACTAGCTATTAATCAACAACTAAAAAGTTATAGAAAGGGACGTGGTGACTCAGTGGCTTAGACGCTGAGCTTGTCGATCAAAAGATCGGCAGTTCAGCGGTTTGAATCCCCAGTGCCACGTAACGGGGTGAGCTCCCGTTACTTGTCCCAGCTTCTGCCAATGTAGCAGTTCGAAAGCACGTTAAAAAAAAATGCAAGTAGAAAAAATAGGGACCACCTTTGGTGGGAAGGGAACAGCATTCCGTGCGCCTTTGGCGTCGAGTCATGCCGGCCACATGACCACGGAGACGTCTTCGGACAGTGCTGGCTCTTTGGCTTTGAAACGGAGATGAGCACCGCCCTCTAGAGTTGGGAATGACTAGCACATATGCGCGAGGGGAACCTTTACCTTAAAAAACTACAACACACCCAGGCACCCCGTAAGTATGACGCATAGAATAGCCCATCTTCACCCATTCTGGAGAGAGAGAGAGAGAAGTTCCCCGAGGATGGGCTCCAGCACGAATCCGAAACCTCGGAAGCCTAAACCTCCGGTCCCGGTGAACGACCCAGATTGGGTCCTGCAACTCTCAAAGAGGCACTTTCAGCGGCCACGCACATCCCAAAACCCGTGGAAAAGACACAAGATGCAAACTGAAAAGCTTTCTCTTGTCCCCCCCCCCCACCTCCCAGCAGTCCTTCTGAGAGCAGAGTGGCCCATTGTGCGGTCCAGATCCCCGCTTCTGTTTTATTTAGATCAATGCGCTCTTCTCAGCCAGCCTGCTGTTTCTCCAGCCAGTGGCTCCTGCAGAATAATGACCCCTCTCTAAGAGAAAAAGCAGAGACCGGCTTGTTTGCAGCCTTTGTGCAATATACCTGAATGAATTGTCCCCCTGGGGATGAAAATGCCCCAACCTCCTAGCCATCCCACTTTAGGTTTTAAACAGGGTTGGAAGCAGGAGTCAAAGGCTACAGCTCTTAAATCACCACACCACCCAGGCAGCAGCTGTTTGAAATTTATGCTCAAGAGCTCAGTTCTTGCGAGCAGGAGAGAGAAACAATTTGCCCTTGAATTACAGACGGAGGCAGAGTGGGTGGGGGGGGCTTGGGGGGGGGGGAGATGACAAGGGGAAGCAGGGGGCAGGGGGGGGGGGGGGCGCTGCAATTCCACTTTTATTTTCTTTCTTTGGGTAGCAATCTGATTCCGGGGATTTGCAGCACAGGCACGACAAAGATTGGAGGAGAATGTTGTGACTATTGTGGCACCCTGGGCCAAAGGTTCAAGGAGATGGAGACCTTTCCTTTGAGGCAAAGGGATCAGCGTCGAGAGTTAAGCAATGCACTTAAAAAATAATGAAAATAGAGACGCATCGGTTTGGCCCGGGCGGGTGGGGAAAGGTGGGCGGGGAACGGCGGGTGGGGAAGATCGCTCGTGCGGGGGTTGCGTTTTTAAGAATCGGCGTTCGGGCGATCGAATCTTTGCTGAAGATTTGGGCAGTTCAAGGACCGAGTCGGCCAAAGGTATCTTGATTTTGTGCCTTTGCTGGGGAGGGATCACCTGTGGTTCGGTGGGAATTTAGCCTGCGGCATTTATACTGGGGTTCTCCGCTGAAAAAGTGGCCGATGGTGAGTAATACAGGTAGCCCTTGACTTACAAGTGTCCGTTTAACGACTGTTCAAAGTTACAATGGCACTGAAAAAAAGTGACTTCTGTCCAGTCGTCACAGTTACGACCTTCACGACAGCCCCATGCACACAGGATCAAAATTCTGACGCTCGGCATGTATTTATGACAGTTGTAGCATCCCAGGATCATGTGATCTCTGTCTGTTAACCTTCCTCGCTGGCATCCAACGAGCAAAGCTAATAGGAGAAACTGTATTTGCTTAACAATCTCCTGATTCACTTAGCAACTGCAGTGATCCGCGTAACAACTGAGGCAAAAAAAAGGTTATAAAATCGGGTGTGACTCACTTGGAACCCTGGTGGCACAGGGGTTAAAGGGCAGTGTTGCAGGCAGACTCTGCCCACAGCCTGGAGTTCAATCCTGATGGGCTCAAGGTTGACTCAGCCTTCCATCCTTTTGAGATCAGTAAAGGACTCAGATTGTTATGTAAATATGTAAATAACATTTCCAACTTTGTAAATTGCCCATAAAGTGCTATAAAGCTCTTGTGGGTGGTATATAAGCCTAAATCATCATCATTATACAGAGCCTGTAGTACAGTGGTTTAAAGCACCCTGTTATTAACATCTATTAACATCTGCTGCTTGCAATTACTGCAAGTTCGAATCCCACCAGGCTCAAGGTTGACTCAGCCTTCCATCCTTTCTAAGGTGGGTAAAATGGGGACCAGTTTGTGGGGGCAATAAGCTGACTTTGTATAAATATACAAAAGTATGAAGGCTATTGCTTAACGCACTGTAAGCCGCCCTGAGTCTCCGGAGAAGGGCGGCATATAAATCAAATTAAAAAAAATAAATAATAATCTCCTTTTAACCACCCCATAATCGTTTGCGGAGTGGAATCTGGGCAATTGAACAGAGCTGAGTGTTTATTGGCTGGATGCCCTTCCTGTCACCAATGTGGAGTTATATTCAGCAGATATATTCTCAACATGCCCAGAGAGAGAAACATCTGCCTCTACCTAGGATCGAACTCACAGCCTCCTGATTGAGAGGTGAGAGCTCCGCCTCTAGACCACCGCACCACTATATATAAGCCTAAATGCTATTGCTATTTCTACCCGCCATTATTAGTAATGGAAATTCTGCTCTAAATGGGAGTAGGAAATTGAGAACTCTCTGCATTGTCAGCCAGTGTTGGGCTGAATGGACCAGGGCTACATAGCATGAGCACTGTGACTCTATGGATAGTACTTTATGATAGAACCATAGAGTTCTGGCTATAGCAGGACCATAGAGTTCCAGCTATGGCAGGTACTACTATAGAGTAGATGTTTGGTAGGCCAGATATAGCCTCCACATTCAAGGCTTTTAGGTTGAAGCTCTAAAGCAGGATCTTGTGGACTTCATCTCCCAGAATTCCGTTCGATGTTACAGCAGCACTGAAAAATGTGACTTCTGACCATTCTTCACATTTATGACCGTCGCGGCATCCTTGTAGTCACGTGATCAAAATTCAGACGCTTGGCAACTGGTTCATATTTATGACGGTTGCAGTGTCCCGGGGTCACATGATCCCTTTTTGTGACCTTCTGACTAGCAAAGTCAATGGGGAAGCCAGATTCACTTCACAACCATGTTACTAACTTAACAAGTGCAGTGATTCACTTAACAACTGTGACAAGAAAGGTCGTGAAATGGAGCAAAACCTACTTAAACACTGTCTGAATTGGCCACCGAAATTTTGGGTTCAATTGTAGTCGTAAGTGGAGGACTACCTGTATAAGGTTAGAAGGAAGACCAAAAAGAAAAAAAAAATAGAAGAATTTAACAGGCTTGATCACCGACAATCTGCTAGAGAACAGAAGCAACCTATGATCCTCATTATTTGCTTCTCAACCTGATATCAAAGCTGCAGAGTCATTATAGTCCATTCCTGGTGAGATTTAGATAATGACCAGAAGGTTCTAATTGGAGTGATCACATGCTCCATAATTCACCCTCGGTATCACATCCACCCATACGGATGTGAACTCAAGTATGGATGGATGGCTTCATTTATTTATCGACTCTATACTCCTGTCAAATATTCCTGCCTTCCAGCCTCTTACCCAAGTAGAAAACACAAGGAAAAAAGATATTCACAGTAAAGTAAAAGTAAAGGTTCCCCTTGCACGTATGCGCTAGTTGTTCCCGACTCTAGGGGGCGGTGCTCATCTCAGTTTCAAAGCCGAAGAGCCAGCGCTGTCCAAAGACGTCTCCGTGGTCATGTGGCCGGCATGACTCAACGCCAAAGGCGCACGGAACGCTGTTACCTTCCTACCAAAGGTGGTCCCTATTTTTCTACTTGCATTTTTTACGTGCTTTCGAATTGCTAGGTTGGCAGAAGCTGGGACAAGTCACGGAAGCTCACCCCATAACGCAGCACTGGGGATTCAAACCGCTGAACTGCCGACCTTTCGATCGACAAGCTCAGAGTCTTAGCCACTGAGCCACTGCGTCCCTATATTCACAGTAATAGCCCCCAAATATCCCATCCCACATCAAACAAAAAAAACGAAGTACAACCCCATTTAAAGAATAAGCCTGAACTGTTAATTTGGCAAAAGGAGAAGGGAATGTCAGAGGATGAGATGGTTAGATGGTGTCATCGACACAATGAACGTACATTTGGGGAAACTCCTGGAGACCATGGAGGACAAGGGGGGCCTGGTGTGCTGTGCTGAGGTCCATGGAGTCATGAAGATTCGGTCATGACTTAGCAACTGAACAACGATAACAAACTTTTAATTCAGTAGTGGCTGTCATGCTCCGAAGATAGAGTGAAAGAGTATAGGCAACAGTTAGAACAATCAACCAGTGAAACAACTTTCCTCCAGTAGTTGTGGGAGCTCCAACACTGGAAATTTTTAAGAAGAGATTGGACAACCATTTGTTCTGAAATGATATGGGGCAGGGGTGTCAAACTCATGTGATGTATCGGGACTTTTTTCGCCTTCGCTAAACTGGACGTGGGCGTGGCCAGTGCGTGACGCATCCGGCCCACGGGCCACGAGTTTGACAGCCCTGGTATAGGGTGTCCTGCTAGAGCAGAGGGTTGGATTAGAACAGGGATCCTCAACCTCTGGGCTGCGGCTTACGTGGGCCCTGCAAGTGGCTGGCTGGAGTGTTCAGGGCCGTGTGTGTGCAGCTCAGGTTGCATGAGCGGTGGGCCAGCAGGCATTCGTGTGTGTGTGCGTGCGCGCGTGCGCCCGTGCGCCAACCCACTGGTCCACAACTTGAGCTGTGCACATGCTTGCTGGCTCGCGACTCGCACAAGGGCTCCCCAAAGGAGCCAGGAGAAGCCTATAACAGGTCAGCACAGGTCACACTACAAAGTACCCTTCATTGAAATCTCCAGGCCTCAAAGATGCCCAGATGTAACGGCAGTCACACTGACCATTATAGATTTCAGCCATGAGGAGTTGCAAACTTGGGGCAAATCTGATATTACCAATTGTGCAAACATAACACAATAGCTGGGGTTGTGGGGAGGGGCGATCTTCCTGTTCTTGCGTCCCTAAAAGATGGTTCATCATGCTGAATATATCCATCCAAAAACAGGTTGCTGGTGTAATAAGAGAGAAGAGTAACGATGCTTTCCTACTGTTGTTGTCAAGTTTTTTCTTATGCCGTGTAGGTGGATGGGTTCACTTTTAAGTCATCCTTTGCTAGATATTGTTCCATCTCTGAGAACTTGTCGGTCAACTAAGGAGCATCCTGGTGCATGGAGTGAAACTTCTCAAGGCCAATCAGAAAACTTATGGAATTATCTGCAAGATCACTTGGAAACTTTCAAATGCCTCCCCATATGCAGGTGGTGGATGCCACTGATCCTATAATCTCCTTTTCATCACCTCCTTTAGAAAATCTGTATCTCTGACTAGCCAGTTGAGGAATTGAAGTCCTGGCTGATCTGGAGCAGAGGTGGGTTTCACATAATTTTACCACCGGTTTGCCACGTACCGAAAATGTGAGACAGAGCGCTTGCACGCATGCGTGCAGCTCAGAAAATGTGGCTAAATAGGACGGCATAGCGCCCAGGGTGGTCGCCACTACCGGTTCCCCTAAACCGGCTGAATACCACCACCGATCTGGAGGACAGGACACCAAATTGAGAGAAGAGGTCTCAGAAAGCCAAGATATCGGTTGAGATCATAGAATTATAGGGCTGGAAAGGACCTCAGAGGTCTTCTAGTCCAACCCCTTGCCCAAGACAGGAGTCCTTATACAGGTAGTCTTCGACTTTAACGACCACAACGGAGCCCAACATTTCTGTTTCGTGAGACATTTGTTAAATGAGTTTTGCCCCATTTTTGCGACCTTTCTTGCCACAGTTGTTCAGTGCAGTCACCGCAGTTGATAAGTTAGTAACCTGGTTGTTAAGTGAATCTGGCTTTCCAATTGATTTTGCTTGTCAAAAGGTGGCAAAGGGGGATCATGTGACACCCCCCCACCCCCCACCCCCGGGACGCAGCAACGATCATAGATACGTACCAGTTGCCAAGTGTCTGAATTTTGATCACATCAATTATGGGGATGCTGCAATGGTCTGTGTAACTCTGAAAAATGGCCATAAGGTACTTTTTAGGGAACGGTCATTAAATGAACTGTTGTAAGTCAAGAACTACCAGTACCATCCCAGACAAATGATTGTCTGATCTTTTCTTGAAAACTTCCAGCAATGGTGTACCCACAACTCTTAAAGAGACAAGCTGTTCCACTGTGATTCATTGTTTTTTCACTGTCAGGAAATTCCTTCTTATTTCCAGGCTGCCTCTCCCCTCCGACAAATCTCCACCCATTGCTTCTTGTCCTGCCCTCGGGTATTTTGGAGAATAAGTGAGCCCCCTCTTCTCTGTGACAGCCCCCCCCCCTCCAGTATTGGAAGACTGCTGCCATGTCACTTCTAGTCCTTCTCTTTGTTAGAGTAGACATACCGAGATGGATCCCTTAATCATTCACCGTACGGTTTAGCCTCCAGACGAGTGGTGAAATCCAATTTTTTTTACTACCGGTTCTGTGGGCATGGCTTGGTGGGCATGGTGTGGCTTGGTGGGTGTGGCTTGGCATGGCAGGGGAAGGATACTGCAAAATGTCCATTCCCACCCTACTCCAGGGGAAGGACACTGCAAAATCTTCATTCCCTTCCCACTCCTGGG
>WNWU01000013.1:21395986-21406687 GCA_012654045.1 Ptyas mucosa
CTTTTTCTTTGTCTTTGTCTTTCCTCTTTCCCTTTCTCCTTTCCTGTCCCTTCTTGCATGCTCAAATGCAAAAGGGGAAACATTTCTCCTTTCGTTTTGTTTTTAGTTTGTTTCGCTAGCCCCCTGTCAGCGAAAACGGAGTCCGGGGTGGGGAGGGGGACGGCCGCCGGACACCCCCCCCCTCTGCCAGCAAAAACCTCTGCTATCTTTACCCTGTAGATTTGATTATTTTCCCCCTATCTAAGTGCAGAACTCTACAAATGGATGTTCAGGCCTTTTGAACCTTGAACCAGTCATCTGAGGTGTTAGTAATCCTCCCAGCTTTGTGTTTAATAGTGTTTAAAATAAAGAAGTGACACAGAACACTCGCGTCGGTAAAACCCCGTTTCCCTCCCAGACGCAGGAAGGTATCGCTGATGGAAAGTAGACGGATTTGTGGAAGTGCGTGTGTGGACAGACATGTTTTTAATGCATTTCGCACAGATAGTGAGTCCCTCTGTCTTCACTTTGGTGTTTGCCACCCACAAGCAAGCATGGCTTCCAAAAATGGAATGTGGAGTTGGCTGGATTAACCATGTCACGTTACACAGGTAGAGTCCTCGACTTAATGACCACCATCGAGCTCCAAATTTCTGCCACTAACCAAGACAAGTTGTTAAGTTTTGCTCCATTGTCCGACCTTTCTGGCCGCCGTTGTTAAGTGAATCACTGCAGTTAAGTTCGTAACCACGGTTGTTAAGTGAATCTGGCTTCCCCATTGACTTTGCTTGTCAGAAGGTCGCAAAAGGGGATCACACGATCCCGGGGACGTGGCAACCATCCTAAACACATGCCGGTTGCCAAGCGCCTGAATTTTGATCACACGAACCGTCGAAAGTGTGAAAAACGGTCATAAGTCACTGTCGTAACTTTGTCCCAAGGTTTTTATTTTTTTTAAATTTTTTATAAAGATATCAAATCAATGGGTGAACAGTGTGGCCCCTGGGTATCATACATTCTAATACAAATAAAGCTAACCAGGTTAATCATAGTCATTACATTCAATCCGCTTAGGTATTTCTAATAATAATACACACTTGCATTAAGTTATAGTCTATCATTGTCCAATTATTCCACGTTTTCTCTTGTTATTACTTTCTATTATTATTTTGTGATATAAACATGTATACACTAATGTTCCCCCTTCTCTTATTTCTACCACTTATTCTAGCTTTTGATCATATCACCCTTTATTAAGAGACGTTTTCTTTCTTTCCTATCTAACTTCTAATCATGCCACCTAGCTAAAAAAAGAAAATAAAAAGGAAAAGAGAGAGAGAGGGAGAAAAGGAAAAGCAACTCAGAACAACAACAAAAAAGAGAAATCATCCATCCATCATCTAATCCCTTGATGGTGAACCTATGGCACATGTGCCAGAAGTGGCATGCAGTGCCCTCTCTGTGGGCACGTGAGCCATTGCCCCAATTTAGCTCCACTGCACATGCGTGTGTGCCTCCCGCCGTCAGGTGGTCTTCGGGTCTCTGCCGTGCATGAACTGAGGGCAGAGCACATGCGCGGGTGCCATGCACACATACGTAGGGGGCAGGGGGCATGCTTGGAGCGCATGCATGGGGACCATGCACATATTGCATTTTGCGGGGTTTGGGCACATGGGTACACATTTGCACACATGCATCTGCGCCTTGGGCACTCGGTCCAGAAAAGGTTAGCCATCACTAATCTAATCACTGTTGTAACTTTGAAAGGTCACTCAATGAACCACCGTAATTCGGGGGCTACCTGTATACAGCTCCCTTTTTCTCTTCCTCACATTAAAACAGTGCCTAAATCTGGAATATCCCTGGAGTTTTCTTTGAACCGTCAGCCAAAGGGTTTCCTTTCTGGCTCTTGAACCCATGGTTCCGGTCAGCCCCTGGGTCTGATGGGGATCAGGAGGCCCCACGGATCCCTCTTGTCGTGACAAATGAGATCAAAGCCATAAGGCGAGAATTGAATCTGCCGGGGCCGTCCTTGCCATGCAAAACGGCATTATGATAATTATTAATGCATCGTATATGAATCTTTCTGGAGTGGCTCAGCACGACGATTAGGGTGGATATGAACAGATGCAACACCTGAAGAATGCTAATTGGAAAGGAAGGAGGGATGAAAAGGAAACCGGGGCTTGGCTGGAATGAGCGGCGTTTTCCCTCAGCCTTTCCGTGTAGCTTCTCAAGGTTATTTTGTTCTCCGGCTTCTAGAAGGAGGGAGAAAGAAGGACCGGTTGTGTTGTGGTGGCTGGGACAATGACAGCTGCTGTAATCTTCAGACATTCACAGTACAAGTAGTCCTCGACTTACAACAGTTTATTTAGTACGGAGTAGGGGTGACGTGATAGCAGTCTTCCACTATCTCAGGGGTTGCCCCAAAGAAGAGGGAGTCGAGCTATTCTCCACAGCACCTGAGGGCAGGACAAGAAGCGACGGGTGGAAACTCATCAAGGAGAGAAGCAACTTAGAACTAAGGAGGAATTTCCTGACAGTGAGAACAATCAACCAGTGGAACAACTGGCCTCTAGAAGTTGCGAATGCTCCAACACTGGAAATTTTTAAGAAGAGGTTGGATAACCATTTGTCTGAAGTGGTGTAGGGTTTCCTGCCTAAGCAGGGGGTTGGACTAGAAGACCTCCAACGTCCCTTCCAACTCTGTCACTTTCTAGTGACTATTTGACATTACAACGCCACTGAAAAAAAGTGACCTACGACCATTTTTCACACAACTCTCCCATCCCACGGTCACAGGATTTACATTCAGATGCTTGACAACTGGTCCATATTTACGACGGTCGCAGTCATGGGCATGTTTCCTCTTTGCATTGGGTAGACCGGCCACACCCGAAGCCACACAGGCTGGCCCCTTACATTTTCCAGGACGGCCCTACGGGCTTTGTGTTTGATATCCCTGATCAGCAGTGGGTTTCACATATTCTTGCTACTGGTTCGCTGCGCGTACACCAGAAGTGGGTTTCAGCAGGTTCTGAGCAGTTCTGGCGAACCGGTAGTGGAAATTTTGAATAGTTCGGAGAACCAGTAGTAAAAATTCTGACTGGCCCCGCCCCCATCTATTCTCTGCCTCCTGTTCTGTCCCCGTCTCCCACACGCACAAACACCCACCCCAAAAGGTTAAATAATTGTTCCAAAACAGTCAAAGGTTCGTTATAAAAACTTGGCAGCAATGCAGCAGCTGCCTGCCAAGAGCTTTTACTCCAAGAAGGAGGGGTCGTTCCTCCACCAGATAACACCAAAATACAGACAGTTTGAAGTAGTCCAGTAACAGAAATCCACAACAGATGAGGCGTTGTTCGTCCCAAAAGTGCAAGTGACTCGCCAGAGTTTTTGCTTTGTCCGTCACAGAGCTGGAATGGCCATCACCCTCCCTTATATAGCCTGTGGGGTGTGGTCCAGTGACTCAGCTCAATCTCTGGCACGCCTCCTCATCTGCTGTGACCGTTTAGCACGCCGACGCTGGCGTGGATCCAGCCACAACTTGTCTCCCTCATCACTCTCCGACAGATTGGAGACACCTGGCTCCTGGCCAATCTCCTCTCCTTCGGCCGACACCTGAGGAATTGCCAGAGAGGAGGGGCCGGGAGAGGGAGCCTTCATGTTCGGAGCCTTCTTCCTCCGATACGATGGACTCGGGGGTCGGAGCCACAACACCTCCCAAGTCCCAATTGATTGGGAGGAAATAGGAATTTTGCAGTAACCTTCCCCTTGATTGGGGAGGGAATGGAGATTTTGCAGTAACCTTCCTCTGCCAAACCCACCAAGCCACACCCACCAAGCCATGCTACACCCACAGAACTGGTGGTAAAAAAATTTGAAAGCCACCACCGGCATGCACGCCTTCTGTACATGCGCCGGACCTTCTGCATGCTCGCTGTGCATGCGCGCACCTTGCATGCATGCGCCCAGCCTTCCACGCATGTGTTTTGCTCACATGCGCACCTTCCACACATGCGTCCAGGCTCGAAAATGTAGCTAAATAGGACAGCAGTCACCCGTACCGTTTCACCCGAACTGGTCCGAACCAGCTGAAGACCACCTCTGCCTCTGATGTAGGCCGAACCATTTTAATGTGCACATCTGGAAGGCCTGCCTCCAGTTACGTGCACGAGCTGGGCCCATTTGTGCCAAGGGGAATGAATTGCAGCAGAAATATTGGCAGAGGCCTTTTGGCTGTTGTCTGGTGAAAATATATCTGCACTATCTTAACTCTGTTATTTTTATTTTTTTTTATGAAGAAAGCAATTTTGGCTGAGTCAGAGAGGCAGTTGATCAGCCAGGATGGGACAGGCATTGCTTGTTCTACCGACACTGCAGAATTTAAGCATCTTTGCTTCCGCATTAAAACACAGCCTTGATTCCTGAATTTTTTGCTTTTTTACTAACCTTTGGATGTTCTTCATAAGATAAGATAAGATAACTTTTATTGTCATTTTTTTGTGCGCACGCTGCACACATTAAGAATGAAATTCTCTTGCTTACTCTCAAAAGAAAGCATGTGTCTACACAAACACATACACATAACACACATGTACACATGCTATATACATACCGATACATAAAATATATACCTGCACCCATACACACCCACACCCACCCACATACACACACACACTAATCCCTGTCTATTCTGAATACATAGAGGAAAGAGGAAACTTGAGAGTTCACAAGGTTGATGCTATATGGAACAAAATTATGACTGAATCTAGATCAGGGGTGTCAAACTCAATTTCATTGAGGGCCACATCAGGGCTGTGGTTGACCTCGGGGGGCTGGGCGGATGTGGCGGACTGGGTGGGCGTGGCCGGCTTGACGCCACTCCCCAAGCTGCTGGCATGTTCCCTTTTTGCATTGGGTAGGTTGGGCCAAAGCCATGCTAGCCCAATGTTTCCTCTTCGCATTGGGTAGACTGGGCCAAAGCAATGTGGGTAGACTGGGCTGAAGTGACGCGGGTAGACCGGGACGGCCCTGTGTGCTGGATCTAATCACATTGCAGGCTGGATCTGGCCCTTGGGCCTTGAGTTTGATACCCCAATCTAGATGTTCCGCTTTGGATACCCCAAAGCCTCTTCCCAAAGGTAACAAGGAAAACAGGACATGTAGAGGATGTGTAGCATCCCAGACAATCCTGTGGACTCTGCTGAAGCCTTCCTTATGTGCCCTGTCCTGGATAGAAGGAAATGAACTACCAATAATCTTTTCTGCAGTCCTTACCACTCTCTGCACCGCCTTTCTGCCTGAAGCAGTAATGCTTCCAAACCAGACAGTAATGCAATATGACAGGATGCTCTCAATTGTCCTTCTATAGAAAGTGGCAAGGACATATCCTTGGTGTTTTTTCGGCAGCACCACCATTTGGGATGGAGAGTTCCGGATTGTGGGTAGATGCCTTGTTTGGTCTGGCCATCATGACATCTTATGAGAAGATGGAGCTTCTCCTTTAATACTTCAAGTTCTGATGAGCTCAGGATGCTACTGCACCCCTAATTCTGGGCGCATCAGATGTCTCTAGCAAGATCTAGACCAGTGTTTCTCAACCTTGGAAACTTGAAGATGTTTGGACTTCAACTTTTAGCATAACTGGATGGCAAATTTTGGGAGTTGAAATCCAGACGTCTTCATGTTGTCCAAGATTGAGAACCACTAATCTAGACTTTAGACAGGGTCTTCTAGATCTTGCTGGAGAGGAAACCATTCCATCTGCTCATTGGGCTATTGCTTATTTCTTGATTGTTGGTCTGTTATTGATCTTGGTGTTCATTTCTGCTCATCTGGGTGTTGATTGCTGGCGAGGAGGTGTTTTGGTCTTTTTGTTTCCTTTTTGGATTATTTATTGTCTCTTTTGAATGTCATGTAGTTGTTGTTTATTTTTTTTTTATTTTTATTTGATTTATATGCCACCCTTCTCCAGAGACTCAGGGCGGCTTACAATGCGCTAAGCAATAGCCTTCATACTTTTGTATATTTATACAAAGTCAGCTTATTGCCCCCACAAACTGGGTCCTCAATTTACCTACCTTAGAAAGGATGGAAGGCTGAGTCAACCTTGAGCCTTGGTGAGATTCGAACCTGCAATAATTGCAGGCAGCTGATGTTAATAACAGGGCTTTAGACCACTGTACTATCCAAGGCTCTTGGATTATCTCTATGTGCCCGGTGATGGCTGATTTGTTTGAATGCTAGGCTTCCAGGAATTTTCTAGGTTTTTTGGATTTGACTCGGTCTTGGATGCTCACAGTATCTCGGATGCTCACAGTATTTTATTTTTATTTTCCAAAGTGGAAATTCTTCTCAGCTCTGGAAGCTTCAGAGCATTTTTAGCTAAAGGGGAGCAGATTAACTAATCCAAAGCATCTGTAATAGTACCCCCATTGAAACTATGGTTTAGTCTGTCCATGTGTTGTAACATGAAGGCGTTTTCATCACCTTTGTTTCTTCTGGAATTATAATCCATGGGCACTTCTGATCACACTAAGCAACATTTCACAGAGGCTTACCTTATTGTAATGCTTCGCTCACCAGAATGGGAGGAAAAAAACCACATTTGCAAACAGCTCTTCAAATGTATCATGTAGTAGTCTACCATGAATTTCTTGTGAACTAGAATGACGAAGGCATTTTATTTATTTCTCCGACTTTCAATCAATACAGAGTAGACCTTTCCATTCTGAAGCTGGGCATGGAGCGCAATGAGAGAGATTTGAGGGCAAGTGGAAAAAATATGAATCCTTTATACTCTTAAAACTTTTGGGGGAAAGAGATGACAGGTGGATAATTCCATTTATCAGGTGCTTGGGGTTTTGATGGGGAGGTATTGAAGAACTCTGTACTTTTAGTGCTCTACGTCTTCTAAATAAAAGATCACAGGTCTGATAGCAGGAGCAGAGCACAGTTTAATAATCTCCAAGGATTAGACCAAGCCTGTATGTTACTAACTCAAGATGTTTCCCTTGTTGAATACTCATAAATTAAAAAGCCCAGAAGACAGAGTTAACCCATTCCGTGACTTCGTTTTTTTCCTTGAAGATAGTTCACTACTCATCCAAGAAGCTCCGAACTGGATTAGTTGTAAGGGCCAGCCTCCCATAAATTGCTGTAATATGAGAGTAAAATGAAGTCCGTGTGCCTCTGGATATCTTCTATTAAAAACGGGTGGTGTGATGATGCCCTCTGCTTAGTTTCTCCAAACATTATTGGAGCCCAGTTCCCATTAGCTGCATCAAGCATGGCCTCATGATCCTTGATAGTAAAAAGGGTGGCCAACAGCTCCTAGATAAATTGTCTATATCTGGTCTTAATGGAAACCACCCATAAGGCTGTTAGAAAATTCCAGAAGCAAATTTTATTGGGCAGAAGGGAATGGAGCTGTAAACTGAACCAACCTTCCTTCCTTCCTTCCTTCCTTCCTTCCTTCCTTCCTTCCTTCCTTCCTTCCTTCCTTCCTTCCCTTCCCTTCCCTTCCCTTCCCTTCCTTTCTTCTCCTCTACTCTCCCTCTTTTCCTTTGTTCCTTTGTTCATTCCTTCCTTCTTTCCTTCCTTCCGTCCTTCCTTCCTTTTTTCTCTTCCTCTTTTCTCCTCTCCTCTCCCTCTTTTTCTTTGTTCCTTCCTTCCTTCTTTCTTTCCTGCCTGCCTGCCCACCATTTTTTTCTTCCTCTTTTCCTCTCCTCTCCCTCTTTTCCTTTCTGCCTTCCTTTTTTCCCTTCCCTTCTTCCTTTCCTCCTTTCTTTCTTTCTTTCTTTCTTTCCTTCCCTTCCTCCCACCCCCCTTTTTCTTTCCTCCATTCGCTCCTTCCTTCCTTCCTTCCACCCTTCCCCCTTTTACTTCCTTTCCTTTCCTCTCCCACTCCCTCTCTCCCCCTCCCCCCTCCCGTCCCCCTTCCCCTTCCGCTGAGCTGCTAGACCACTTGGAAACTAACTAAATGCAAGTACCCAAATACGCCTAGAAACTGCCTCTGCCAGAGATGGCACATATCTGTCCATGGTTCACAGGAAAATTGGGCTACACTCAGTTGTGCCAACCTTGCCAGGGAGAACGCCCTCAGCAAAGAGAGAAGACTTGGGTTGCTGTTGTTGTTGTTGCTTTAAAAAAAATCTATTTTTTTCCTGGAGAGCGGGATAGAGGAAGTTTAGAACGGAACAGAAAGAAGCGGCTTCCATTTGGGGAGAGGAATTTTTTTTTAAAAAAAAAATGCCGCTGTGATTTCCATCATCGGCGAACAGATCCAAGAGCTGCTGGAAGCAAAAGGGAGCTGTTATTGCAGAGGCCATTTAGTGAAAGGCTGAAGAGACCCTCCAGTTTACTGCTGCTGACAAGCAGCGAAAGTGGTCTAATATATACTGTCTGCGGCTGCCCTTTAAATTCTGTTTTGGAGTTCAAGACAAATAGGCCCTCCCCACCTCCATCCCAGAGCATCAGGATGCTTTAAGGGAAGCACCGGTTGAGAGGCTGCCATATTTACTTGTCTCCGTGTTTTGATAGCGGAGGCAGCAGCCTGGATTCAGGCTGAGTTGTTGGAAGACAGTCAGCGGATGCTGATAAAGAGCCTGTAGGGAAGGATAGAATCTCATAAACCAGGGGTGTCAAACTCAAGGCCCACAGCCCACGGGGGTGCTTAGATCTGGCCCACAAAGCCCCCTAGAAAGAGTGAAGGACTGGCCCGCGGTGCCTCTGCCAGTGAAAACAGGGTCCCAAGCTCCGTTTTCGGCTGCGACGGCCTCCTGCAACCCGCTTGCCAGTGAAAAAGTAGTGTGTGTTTTGCCCCGTTTTACGGCTTCTCTTGCCCCGTTTGTTGAGTGGATCACTGCAATTGCTAAATTAGTAACCTGGTTGTTAAGTGAATCTGGCTTCCCCATTGACTTTGCCTATCAGAAGGTCCCAAAAGGGGATCACATGACTGCAACCGTCATAAATACGAGTCGGTTGCCAAGCATCTGAATGTACATCGTGCGACCATGGGAATGGGACAACGGCCATAAGTCATTTTTTTCAGTGCCATTGTAGCTTTGAACTGTCACTAAATGAACTGTTGTAAGTTGAGAGCTACCTCTCAACTTACGACCAGTTGCTTAGTGACCATTCAAAGTTCTGACGGACCTCCCCAGGGCTACTTACAATCTGGATGCAAAGTTCTCCCACGTGTACGTGCTCATGCGCACGCACACACAGAGTGGTCACATGACCACATTTTGGGCACTCGTCAATTGGTCCGCACTTATGGCCATTTGCAGCATCCCGTGATCACGTGACACCCCCCCTCCCCCAATTAACGAAGTTATTCTCCTGGAAACCAGGATTTGCTTTGGGTTTCTGCCCAAAAAAATGCCTTTTGTGGACCATGAATTTGCTTAACAACCCCTGCAAAAAAAGATTGTAAAATGGGGTGCAGTTGCATGCTGACCCACTTAACGACCAGTATGACTTACAACAATAATTCCAGGCTCAATTATGGTCGTAAGTGGCCATTTTGTGAGTGTGACCTAATCCTTGCTCTCCAAATTCCAGTTATGTTCCTGGCCAAAAAAAATTTAACATTTTTTTAAAAAAAACCCCAAATTCTCCTGTCTTAGTTGAAGGGGGTCTGCCAATACCCCCAGGGTAAGTTTCAGCGGCCATTTTAGGGAGGAGAAACAAAAGAGTGTCATCTAAACCATGACATTTTCTGGTCTGTTTTTGTTTTGGAGAGCATGCGGTTTGTGGGTTTTTTCTTTCCCCTTTTTCTTTGTTCTTGTTTTATTTTTATTTTCCCCCCCCCTCCTTCCTTCCCCTGTCGTTGATAAAATCTAAATGAAACAGGTATATAATGCCCGCTGCCTGTTCGAAAGACTCGAGCCATAAAAATAACAAATGGCGTGTATTTGCTCGAATGTCAAAGTTATGAGTTTATTTTGTAATGATGTGCTCCTGCTTTCATGAGGTAAACTGGCCGTGGCAGAGGTGTTATTAGTAATATGGACCCAGCAGAGCAGAAACCCGAGTGACCGAGAGATCAGTGTATCAGTCAGGGAGAGGGCAAATGGGAAGAGACAGCGGGGGAATGAGAAACACGGCGGCGGCGCCTGGCGCTCGGCGGAGATTAGGAGACGGGCCCTGCGCACGGGAGGCTGGTGGTCAGAGGCGCCTGCTTGGAAGCGCCTTCCGAGGAAACTCTAGGGGGTTGTAAGGGTTTGCCTGGTGTGATATTTCCCCCCCCCATTTTTTTTTTCTGAAGCCAGGTGGGCAAGGTGGATTTCAGCCAGGTACTCTCCGATGGCTGTTTGCTTCACAAGAATTAGATGTGATGCTCTCTCACTGGTTCTTGGCTGTACACCAAGAAGGATTTTGCTGTTGTTGTTTTTTTTAAACAATTGTGTCAATGCAAAATGCAGGTTAGGAACCTGAAGGTCCCTTCCCCTTCCCTTTTCTTCCCTTCCCTTCCCCTTCCCTTATTCCCCCTTCATTCCTCTCCCCTTCCATCTTCTCCCCTTCTCTTATTTCACTATCCTTCCCTTCTCTTCTTCCACTTTCCTCCCTTCTCCTCTTCTCTTCCCTCCCCGCTTCTCTTCTTTCCCTTCCTTTCCCTTCCCTTCTTCCACTTTTCTTTCTTTCCTTTCCTTCTTCCACTTCCCTTCCCTTCTTCTACTTTCCTCCCTTCCCCTCTCCTCTCCTCCTCTTCCCTTC
>WNWU01000013.1:21406697-21420872 GCA_012654045.1 Ptyas mucosa
CTCCTCTCCTCCTCTTCCCTTCCCCTTCCTCTTCTTCCCCTTCCCTTCCCTTCTTCTACTTTTCTTTCCTTCCTTTCCCTTCTTCCACTTCTCTTCCCTTCTCTTTTTCCACTTTCCTCCCTTCCCTTCCCCTCTCCTCTCCTCTCCTCCCCTCCCCTTCCCCTTCCTCTTCTTCCCCTTCCCTTCTTCCACTTTCCTTTCCTTCCTTTCCCTTCTTCCACCCCCTTCCCTTTTCTTCTACTTTCCTCCCTTCCCCTCCCCTCTCCTCTTCCCTTCCCCTTCCTTTTCTTCCACTTCCCTTCCCTTCTTCCACTTCTCTTCCCTTCTCTTTTTCCACTTTCCTTCCTTCCCTTCCCCCCTCCTCTCCTCCCCTTCCCGCTCCTCTTCTTCCACTTCTTTCCTTCCCTTCTTCCACTTCCCTTCCCTTTCCTTCTTCCCCTTTCCTCTCTTCCCCTCCACTTCCCTTCCTCCACTTCCCATCCTTTTTCCTTTCCCTTTTCCCGGACTGCACATACAAAAACTGTCATACAAGGATTTCATTGCATAAAGTTGTCTGTTTTTTCTTCATGTGTATATTTTTCTAATACATGTTGTATTAGCCACTTCGTTGGCTTTCTATAGATAGAAGGAACAAAGAAAAAGCATTTTGAAGCTCATTGGGTGCTTTAAACAAAATCTGACAATGTTCTTTTTCTTGCCCCTTCTTTACACAGGTGCTTGGAAGAGAGGTGTACACTTCTAATAACCAGTTGGGTGGCATCCAGATCATGCATAACAATGGAGTGACCCACAGCACTGTGTGCGATGACTTTGAAGGTGTCTACACCATTCTGCAGTGGCTCTCATACATGCCGAAGGTACACTTTCCTGCACTTGTCTGTTTCTTTATTTAAACAATGTATACATCTCACAGCCATGAACATCAACCAACAGTTGGAAGACATGACGAAAACACTTTAACATGTGTTTTCTCATAACATGTGGACAGGTTCGACCATAGTTTCAACTGGAAAACTGTAGGAATTTTAAACCAAGCCAAATCCAAAAATGCTGGAGAATTTTTGGAAATCCTGCTTTCTAGCAATGCTAAATTGCGCGGCACAGCTGTTCCCCCCTCTCGTGTTCTATTTACCTGGCGCTTGTGCGGGCAGCGAACCAGTGGCGATCCGCGGAGGCTTTCACCATTGCATTGAACTCTATGGGATTCAGTGGAATGAAAGCACAACTGTCATTTCCAGAACCATAGTATAAGATCATGAAAATACCATAAGAACTGAGTGACCGATAGCTTTAATACAGGTAGCCCTTAACATAGGACCTCAATTCAGCCCAAAATTTCTGTTGTTGAGCAAGACAGTCATTAGGTGAGTTTTGCCCCATTTTACCACCTTTCCTGCCACAATTGATAAGTAAAATCCCTGCAGTTGTTAAGTTAGTAACACAGCTGTTAAGTGAATCTAGTTTCCCCATTGACTTTGCTTGTCAGAAGATGGCAAAAGGTGATCACATGATCTGGGAACATGGCAACCGTCATAAATACTTGCCAGTTGCCTGGAATTCTGATCACATGACCATGGGAATGCCGTAATGGTCTTAAGTGTGAAAAACAGTCATAAGTCACTTTTTTCAGTGCCGTTGGAACTTCGGTCACTAAACGAATGATTGTAAGTCGAGGACTACTTGTATTAATAACATCGCCAAAGAGGGATTCTCTTTCCAAACAGATAACAAGACAGATGATTTCTAACTGACATGGCTTTCTCTGGGAAGGTTATTCTGAAAATTAGAACTATAAGAATGTGTAATGACGTGACTTTCTGGCTTGTTTCTTTTGTATTAGAGTGTGTTCAGTCCAGTCCCGATGCTCATTGTGAAGGACCCAGTAGACAGAACAATTGAATTCCTTCCCACCAAGGCCCCCTACGATCCTCGCTGGATGCTTGCCGGAAGACCTCACCCAAGTATGTGGACTTCAGAAAGTGGATTTAATCTGGGGGCTCATTATGTGGAAGGGGGCTTGTTATGTTTGAGATCACTCCAATTATTTATCCTTTTTCATATTTTATAAACCTACTCATCTCATAATCAAGTTACTCTGGGTGGCCTACTGCACAGTTAATAACAATGCTGTCAACATTCCAACTGACGAACCCAACCAAAGCAGGCACGGTTGAGACGATCCAATCTCTTAATGCAAAACTTTATTGAGTACATCATTTTGGCACTGATGAGGGCAAAACCAGATCTAGCTAATTCCTGCGCAAACCCACATAATTAAAGTATAGGATTCTCCCTCCCCCTGTTAGTGCAGGTCACATTGTGCAATTGAATATCATTGTATTGTTATGAGAAAAAGTCTCTGGTTTTGGCAAACACCTGCCGAAGCGTCCTTGGCTCTCACGCCTGAATTTCTTGATATCTGGAGCCAACATTCCATCTCACCCTTCCCTTCCTCCTGGCAAGCTGAGAAATAATAATGGTTGCAACAGCAAAAGCACAATTCAAGCTTGACAAATGAAGGTAGTCCTTGACTTACGACCATAGATGGAACCAGAATTTCTGGATAATCTTCAAAGGCAGCCCTTTGTAGAGTGCATTACAGTAGTCCAACCAAGAGGTGACTAGGGCATGAGTGATTGTGAATAAAGTCACAGTATATGCATCCTTGAACACTCTACACCCATGATAGCGAACCTATGGCACACAGGTGGCACACGGAGCCATATCTTGAGGCACGCAAGCCGTTGCCCTAGCTCAGCTCCAGCGCGCATGCACGTGCCGGCCAGCTGATTTTTGGCTGGCCCTGCCCACACCGCTCCTCCCCTCCCAAGATGGCCCGACATGTGGCCCATTTTGGATGCCAGGTAAGTACAGGGCTCGCATTGAGGCTCTGAGAGGATGTTTTCGGCCTCCAGAGGGCCTCCAGGGGGGTTGGGGGAGGCCATTTTCACCCTTCACAGGCTCCAGGAGAACCTCTGGAGCCTGGGGAGGGTGAAAAATGGGCCTACCATAAGTCTGGAAATGGGCCATTTCTGGCCTTCAGAGGCTTCGGGTAGCCCTGCTAGGCCCAAAATGGGGCACGGGAGGGGGTTGTGTGTGTGCGTGCGGGGGGGTCACACGTGTACGCACGGGGGGTTGCGTGCACATGTGCGGGGCGTCGGGGGGGCATTGAATTATGGGTGTGGGCACATGCGTGTGTGACACCCCACGCGACCCCCACTTTTGGCATGTGACGGCAAAAAGGTTAGCCATCACTGCTCTACACAATCTTTAATAGGAGCATGGTGACTCGCATGGTTAGGACATTGGGTTTAGAGGTTAGCAAACTCACGTTTGAGACCCAAATGCTGCCGTGGGATGGGTTGAGCTCTTGTCCAGCTCTTGTGGGACATGAAGGGAGCCCCCAACTGGGCGTCTCCCCAGGCAACATTGATGTTACTGGCTAATCCTGTCAATCTAGAAGGGCCTCGGTGCTTCAGACACGAGTGCGATATGATGAACTGTAAGATACTTATTTATCTTATTGCTCATCTTTCAGTGATTCCTATTCATGAGACTCTCATTAAATTGCTTCAGACTGCCAGCAGGTTTAAGTTTCTAGAAGTCTGTGTCGTTTCTATATTCTAGACTAGTATTTTTTTATTTGAACTCAGTTTGATGTAAGACATGCTAATATTTTGGAAAGGAAAAATTACAGATCTTTTTTGGCATCTCAATAATGTTGCAGGCCAGATTTAAGCAGATACTTTTAAACGGCAGAGAAGAGCTGAAACTTCGGCTGCTTGGCAAGTAACTCATATTTATGATGGTCGCAGTGTCCTGGACTCACGTGATCCCCTTTTGCAACCTTCTGGCAAACAAAGTCAATAGGGAAGCCAGATTCATTTAACGACCGTGTTACTAACCTAACAACTGTAGTGATTCAGTTAACAACTGTGGCAAGGAAGGTCATAAAATGGGGCAAATCTCAGTTAACAACTATTTCACTTAGTGACAGAAATTTTGGGGTTATTGTGGTCGTAAGTGGAGGATTACCTGTATTT
This sequence comes from Ptyas mucosa, assembly GCA_012654045.1. Taxonomy (NCBI): domain Eukaryota; kingdom Metazoa; phylum Chordata; class Lepidosauria; order Squamata; family Colubridae; genus Ptyas; species Ptyas mucosa. Next base: position 21,410,741 of record WNWU01000013.1, read on the forward strand.
TGTATGCAAAATTGCAAATTTATCCCAGAAATCAATATAAGAATAGAATAGAATAGAATAGAATAGAGTAGAGTAGAGTAGAATAGAATAGAATAGAATAGAATAGAATAGAATAGAATAGAATAGAATAGAATAGAATAGAATAGAATAGAAAGAATACAGAATAACAGAGTTGGAAGGGACCTTGGAGGTCTTCTAGTCCAACCCCCTGCTTAGGCAGGAAACCCTACACCACTTCAGACAAATGGCTATCCAACCTCTTCCTAAAAACTTCCAGTGTTAGAGCATTCACAGCTTCTGGAGGCAAGTTGTTCCACTGGTTAATTGTTCTAACTGTCAGGAAATTCCTCCTTAGTTCTAAGTTGCTTTTCTCCTGGGTTAGTTTCCACCCATTGCTTCTTGTCCTACCCTCGGGTGCTTTGGAGAATAGCTTGACTCCCTCTTCTTTGGGGCAGCCCCTGAGATATCGGAACCCTGTTATCATGTCTCCCCTGGTCCTTCTTTTCATTAAACTAGACATACCCAGTTCCTGCAACCATTCTTCATGTTTTAGCCTCCATAATGAATGAGGGAGTTCCAAACCTTCTGGTTCCTGCTTAGAATGAAACCGTTGACAATGGTAGATTTTTTTTCCCCCTGGCAATTTGGGTTCTAATGTTCTTCCCCTTCCTTGCTTCTCCCCTCCCTCAAATCATCTGCTGGCAATTCATCTGCCTTGTCTTGAGTCTGCAATGCTCCAAACGGAGTGACTTTGGTTTCTAATTTAGTAGAGGCGTTGAGGGAAGCAGATGATTTTACCCGATAAGTTAAGGGAGAGATCTCTTAGGTGAAAAGTTAAAGCCGTTTATTAGGGGAGATAGCGCCTTGATATTCTTCAAACTGACGCTCAACACGAGGCCCCGGAATCGAAACGATCAGCTTTCTGGACTCTCCGATGAAGAGATAATTTTAAAATAGATGGGCACGTTTTACAGCGGGTGGGTGGGTGGGAAACGGGTATATTAGAACATAGTAATTTCAAGATTGGGCTTGATAAAACACTTTCCATTCTGTCGGAGTCAGCAAAGGTTGGCGTCCCTACATCTCCACTTTTAATTGGTTTTGCACTTGGCTTTGGGGAGGACTTTTTCACAATTATTGCAAAACAGAAAGGGGCAGAAACACTGAGCTTCCCCTTCCTTCCTTCCTTCCTTCCTTCCTTCCTTCCTTCCTTCCTTCCTTCCTTCCTTCCTTCCCTCCCTCCCTCCTTCCTTCCTTCCTTCCTTCTTTTTTTTCTTTTTTTTTTGGCAGTGGTTTTGTAGACAATTTTTGTGCTATGAAGGATTCAGAGAAAGCCAATTCAGGCAGCAAGAGAGAAAGTTGGCATTAACGCTTAGAGCCAGTTGGGTTTTGTGTTGTGTTTTTCAACATTAACTTGACCTGAACTCAGGTTTCCCTATTCCTACCATAGTCCAGCCTCTTTATCCACTACTAGACTGGTGTTTTTCAAACTTGGCAACTTTAAGATGTGACAGGGAGGGGGCAGGAAGCTCATGGATTTGTAGTTGATTTCTGTTGATTTCTGTTCTGATCTTAGGACTCTCTAGTGCAGAGAAGTACAGCATAGATGATTAAAGGACTGGAGGCTAAAATATATGAAGAACGGTTGCAGGAATTGGTTACTGGCTCAGTGGATAAGACACTGAGCTTGTTGATCGAAAGGTCGGCAGTTCAGCGGTTTGAATCCCTAGTGCCGCGTAACAGGGTAAACTCCCGTTACTTGTCCCAGCTTCTGCCAACCTAGCAGTTGGAAAGCACATAAAAAATCCAAGTAGAAAAATAGGGACCACTTTGGTGGGAAGGTAGCAGCGTTCCGTGCACTTTCTGTGTTTAGTCATGCCAGCCACATGAAACCAATCAAGGAGAGAAGCAACTTAGAACTGAGGAGGAATTTCCTGACAGAACAATTGATCTGTGGAACAACTTGCCTCCAGAAGTTGTGGGTGCTCCAACACTGGAAGTTTTCAAGAAGAAACTGGACAACCATGTATCTGAAATGGTATAGCATTTCCTGCCTGAGCAGGGGGTTGGACTAGAAGACCTCCAAGGCTCCTTCCAACTCTGTTATCCTTTGTTGAGTCACATTTTTAAGTTCTCACAAACTCCAGAATAACACTTTCTTCCCAACACAAGGGTTGTGACAACATCTGGAAGGCTTGGGCAGCTTTGAGATCCTAGAGGCCTTTGAGGGTCCTTGCTTTGGATTCTCCTAATTTTGTACTAATCCAGTATTTTGAACATCATTTGTAGCTGGATTAATGACATCATCATAATGCCTCTAGGACATGGGTGTCAAACCCGCAGCGTCACCTTGCCGTCACGGGACGTTTCGCGATGTTTTTCCCATTCGCGGAGCTGTGGTGGGCGTGGCCTGCGTGTGACGCATCCGGCCCACGAGCCGCCAATTTGACACTCATACTCTAGGATTTCAACAGCTGCCCAAACATTCCAGATGTTGAGCCAGCCCTTGCCGTGGGAAGAGGTCCCAAGAGCCCAATCTGAGACCTTCGAGCAGTGTTTCTCGACCTCAGCAAATCTAAGAAGCATGGACTTCAATTCCCACAATTCCCCAGCCAGCACGTTGAGGAATTCTGGGAGTTGACGTCCAAACACTTTAAAGTTGCCAAGGTCGAGAAACACTACCTTCAAGCATATGCCAGGCTGCTGTGGTGCGGATTATCACTCAAATAATCTGCTACCCTGCCACTGCCAATTATCTGTGTCTTCCTTGCCAGCATTGCCCATTTGGGCGGAAGAACCCTAATAACTTATCTTTAAAAGGTAACACGTAATTTAGAAAACCGAAGAGCCTTGAAAAACAACAGCTGTAATGCCTTAGATTTCTTCTGAAAAATGCTTGCAGTGTCTTGAAAGAAAGGGGGGGGGGGGGACGACACCCTGTAGAGTTATTTATTTAAACCAACAGAAATTCCCTCTGCTACCCGCGTGTCCCATCCTTTAACAATAACTGATGCTTTCTGCTGATAAATGGCCCTCTTTTTATGCAGACGAGCAAATTAAAGAGGCAACCATTGGTGAGGGCAGGCAGACGGGTTTTGTCATTTTCATATGTCTCTCCTGGTGCAATTTGTTAAATACATTTTTTTTCTTAAGGCGATCCGGGGTAAAATATACGCTGATATCCAACCTGTTGGTGGCCGAAATTGATGCACGTTGATGAGAATTGTGCGTCTCAGCTTCTGAGAATAAGCAAAGTGCAACCGATAAAAGAAGCTAGATCCGTGATGGCGAACCTATGGCATGCGTGCCACAGGTGGCATGCAGCTCCCTCTCTGGGCACACGAACCGTCACCCCAGTTTAGCTCTGTTGCGCATGTGTGCGCGCCTCCCGCCAGCCAGCTGGTCATCGGGTCTTTGCCGCTCATGCGTGGGAGGGGCGTGTGCAGAGGGGCCGCACATGCGTGGGAGCGTGTGCAGGGAGGCGTGTGTGCATGTGGGGGCAGGGCACATGCATGGGGGCCGCACATGCATTGCATTTTGGGGGTTCGTGCGCGCATGTGCGTGTTCGCACACACACACACACACACACACAGGCTTTGGTCACTTGGTCCAGAAAAGGTTAGCCATCACTGGGCTAGATAAAGATTTTTTTGAATAATAACAGAATAACGGAGTTGTAGGTCACTTGTAGGTCATCTAGTCCAACCCCCCCACCCAAGCAAGAGACCCTACACCTGTGATGGCGAACCTATGGCACGCTTTCCACAGGTGGCCAGTGGAGCCATATCAGTGGGCACACAAGCTCATTTTCGGGTCTTCTGGGCCCACCGGAAGTAGGGAAACAGACTGTTTCCTGCCTCCGTAGGGCCTGGGGAGGGGTGAGGAAGGCCCGTTTTTTGCTCTCCCCGGACTACAGAGCCTTTCTAGGAGCTTGGGGAGGGTGAAAATGGCCTCCCCCCGCCGGAGGCTCTCTGGAGGCCGGAAATGGCTTGTTTGCCAGCTTCCGGTGGGCCCAGAAGGCCCGTTTTTTGCTCTCCCCAGGCTCCAAAGCCTTTCTAGGAACTTGGGGAGGGTGAAAATGCCCCCACCCCCAGAGGCCGGAAACGGAGCTCTAGAGCCTGGGCAGAGCAAAAAAACGGGTCTTCTGTTATAGGGCAGTGATAGCTAACCTTTTAGCCATCACTGCCCTACACCATTTCTGACAGATGGCAGTCCAGTCTCTTCTTGAAAACTTCCAGTGAATGTTTTAAATGTTTATTTATTTATTTGTGTCCCACCATTATTATTATTTTTTTACACATAACCCAAGGAAGTGAACATATCCAAGACATTTTCCTCTTCCTATTTTCCCCACAACAACCCACCCTCTGAGGCGGTTTAGATATATAGACTAAATTCTTCCTGGACATTCAACGGGTGTATTCGGACAACACGCAGGAAAAGGTCTTAACAGATTCCCTTGCAAATACAATTTAGCTAGGATAGTGTTAACCTCGATTAGTTTTTAAAGTGACTTAAATTGTTGGAATCGGACCTGTGTGGTCAGTGCATTGTGTGAAGGGAGTAGTACATAAGCTAATTCAGTGAATGGATTAAACATTTTGTGTCCTGCCAGTTTCGAGCTGATCTTTGGCTTTTTCTGGGCAAGTGAGCAAATTTACAAACATTGTAGTGGGCTGCTGTTACACTCCATTGTTTTCTAAAAAAATGTTGGAGTGACCTATTGGGAACCTAAGGCAATAAAGATGCAATAAAGATGCTTTTCAGTATGCCATTTCTGTTTTTAATTTTGTCTAATATTTAAGAAACTGAAAAACTGAGTGAACAGAAGCCGTAGTATGAACATCAAGAAGAAATGGTGATGATCTCAGTGTAATGTACTTAGACATTGCTTCTAGAGCAGGGGTCTCCAACGCTGGCAACTTTAAGACTTGTGGACTTCAACTCCCAGAGTTCGTCAGCCAGCTTTGCTAGCTGGGGAATTCTGGGAAGTGAAGTCCATAAGTTCAAGACCAGTTCTCAATTTCATAATAGAAAAGAAAGGAAGGACTGGAAGAGTGGAGAAATGATAGTTGGGAAACTCTCTTTACTGTCTTCTTCATGGACAACTTGGATGTTGGGAAGATGTCTATGGAGATTCTCATCCAACCAGGTCATGATTGTCCCAAAGGTGTTTTTTTTTTAAAGGCAACTAGACTTTTACTGTTGTTTTTTCTTGAAGAAGTTTTGCTTCTCATCCAAGAAGTTTGTTCAGTTCTGAAGAAGCTTCAAGGAAAAACAAAGGGTTTAAAAAAAAAAAACCAACCAGTTGCCTTTTGGGAAAAAAAAACACCTTTGGGACAAGGAAAGAAGATTCGCCATTCCAGTAGAACTCAAGTCTTCTCTTGTATTCTCCAAACCAAGGTCTTCATGGCACCAAGTCAGTGGTGGTATTCAGCCGGTTTGGGAAAACCGGTAGTGGCGACCTGCAGGCCCACCCGCGCACCCACCCTGGCGCTATGCTGTCCTATTTAGCCACATTTTCTAAGCCGCGTGCATGTGTGCAAGCCATGTGTGCTCACATTTTCGGTGCACGGTGAACCGGTGGTAATATGATGTGAAACCCACCTCTGCACCAAATCATGTTAAGTTTCTCACTCTTCTTAATATTTCTCCTTTTCTCCCCATCTTTGCAGCTCAGAAGGGCCAGTGGCTGAGTGGTTTCTTTGATTACGGCTCTTTTTTGGAGATCATGCAACCCTGGGCTCAGACAGTTGTGGTTGGCAGAGCCAGGTAAGTCTTTAAGAACATTAAGAATAGTAGCGACAGTAATAATTATGCCTAGAGCACTTTAGCGTCCTCAGAGCACTTAAGATTTGTGTTATTAGTATAAGAACCCTGTAAGATAGCAAGATAAGGGAATTAAAAAGGAATCAGAGTCATTGGGTGCTATTGGCAAATGGAAAAGGCAAAACCGCTTGGGTGCAAAATATTTTGAATTCAGAATGTTCCAAGCTTCAGACAGCTCATCTGGTGTTTAAGGGTTTTGATGCTAGTTCTAATTGTTTGAGGCATGTTCTGAGCAGGAATCAGGAGCTGTTTCAGAACATTTCTGATAAGGCCAGGACCACTTATTTCAAGCTCAAAATGTCAGGAATTAGGTAAAGGTAAAGGTTCCCCCTGCACATATGTGCTAGTCGTTCCCGACTCCAGGGGGCGGTGCTCATCTCCGTTTCAAAGCCGAAGAGCCAGCGCTGTCCGAAGACGTCTTCGTGGTCATGTGGCCGGCATGACTCAACGCCAGAGGTGCACGGAATACTGTTACCTTCTCACCAAAGGTGATCCCTATTTTTCTACTTGCATTTTTTACATGCTTTCGAACTGACCATCGAAATTTCTTCGGACAACACTGGCTCCCTCGGCTAAGAAGCAGCGATGAGCACCCACCCTCTAGAGCAGTGATGGCTAACCTGTTTGCTGTCACGTGCCAAAAGTGGGGTGAGCACGGGGGGAGGTCATGCTCGTGCGTGCCCACACCCATAATTCAATGCCCCCCGCCCCCCACGTATGCGTGTGCGACCTCCCCACTTTTGGCACACGATGGCAAAAAGGTTACCGGTGGGCCTGGTAGGCCCGTTTTTTGCTCTCCCCAGGCTCCAGAGGCCTTCTTGGAGTCTGGGAAGGGCAAAAACGGCCTCCCCCCCTGGAGGCCCCCCGGAGGCAGGAAGTGGCCTGTTTCCTGAATTCTGGTGGGCCCGGAAGGCCCGAAAATCAGCTGGCCGGTGCACACATGAGTGCTGGAGCTGAGCTAGGGCAACACTCATGTGCCCACAGATATGACTCTGCGTGCCACCTGTGGCACGCGTGCCATAGGTTCACCGTCACGGCTCTAGAATCAGATACAACTGGACCAGGGAAATCTTTGCCTTTATCTATCTTCAGTTTATTTTGTAGAAACCATTTTGTCTGAGGCTTCTCCTAAGCCAGTGATGGCTAACCTTTTTGCCGTCATGTGCCAAAAGTGGGGGGAGCGTGGGGGGTCGCAGGTGCCTGTGCCCACATCCATAAATGGATGTGCCCCGCCCTCCCGCACATATGCACGTGACCCCCCCACGCTTCCCCTTGCTTTTGGCACATGATGGCACGGTGGGCCCAGTAGGCCCGTTTCCTCCCCTCCCCAGGCTCCAGAGGCTTTCTAGGAGCCTGGGAGGGCAAAAACAGCCTTCTCCATCCCCCCAGAGGCCTTCCGGAGGCCGGAAACAGCCAGTTTCCTGACTTCTGGTGGGACCAGAAGGCCTGAAAATCAGTTGGCCGGTGTGCGCATGCATGCTGGAGCTTACCTAGGGCAACACTCACGTGCCCACTAATATGGCTCCGCGTGCCACCTGTGGCACCCGTGCCATAGGTTCGCCATCACGGTCCTAAGCATTACACAGGTTTTAAAAACCAGAAGCAAGAATTTTGAACAAGGCTGGGGAATGTTCCTTATGCATTTAATGTTGTGTTTTTGTTTTCACTAGGCTGGGTGGCATTCCACTTGGAGTGGTTGCTGTTGAAACGAGGACAGTAGAACTGAGCATTCCTGCAGATCCCGCAAATCTAGACTCAGAAGCCAAGGTAAGTGTTATTTTCTAAGGTGGACAACCCACATATGGGGCTGAAAACATTTGTATAACCACTAGAGAAAGATTTGTTGTTGTTGTTAGTTGCGAAGTCGTGTCCGACCCATCACGACCCCATGGACAATGTTCTTTTCTGTCCTCTACCATCCTCTGGAGTCCATTTAAGCTCACGCCGACTGCTTCAGTGACTCCATCCAGCCACCTCGTTCTCTGTCGTCCCTTTCTTCTTTTGCCCTCAATCTTTCCCAGCATGAGCCTCTTCTCCAGGGAGTCCTTCCTTCTCATTCGGTGGCCAAAGTATTTGAGTTTCATCTTCAGGACCTGGCCTTCTAAAGAGCAGTCAGGGTTGATCTCCTCTAGGACTGACCGGTTGGATCGCCTTGCAGTCCAAGGGACTCGCGGGAGTCTTCTCCAGCACCACAATTCAAAGGCCTCAATTCTTTGGCGCTCAGCCTTTCTTATGGTCCAACTTTCACAGCCAGACATTGCAACTGGGAAAACCATAGCCTTGACTATATGCACTTTTGTTAGCAGGGTGATGTCTCTGCTTTTTAGTAAGATAGAAAAAGGTTAGATGCTTGGATTTTGGCATGCCAGATCTAGTAAGCCTGTTCTAATTCAAAATCTGTGGAGTGCTCTCTGAGCTTCATTATTGGTTTGCATATATTTCATTCCTTGATTAAGTAACATCATTGGTGCAAGTGAACATGGAGTTTACTCCAGGGGTGAAATGCTCCTGGTTCGGACCGGATCACCCGATCCGGTAGCCATGGTGGCCGATGGTTCGGAGAACCGTAACAAAAATCCCTGCCCGCCCCCCATGCCCTGCTGAGCCACGCGATCATCAGAGGCTTTTTTTTTACTTTTAAAAGCATTTTTTCTACAACCCCTTCAGCCGAAAAAATGCTTTTAAAAGTAAAAAGAAAATCCTCTGATGATCATGCAGCTCAGCTGGGATCATCAGAGGCTTTTAAAAGTATTTTAAAAGCATTTTGCAGAAAAAAATGCTTTTAAAAGCCTCTGACAATCCCAACTAAGCTGCACGATCGCCAAGAGGCTTTTAAAAGCATTTTTTTTCTGCAACCTCTTAAGGTTGTAGAAAAAATCCTTTTAAAAGTACAAAAAAAAAAGTTGGCCACGCCCATCCTGTCACATTACCACCACCACCAAACCACGCCCACAGAACCGGTAGTAACAAATTTTACATTTCACCACTGGTTTACTCCCTATTTACATACTATACTATTGCTCTGCCCGTGCCGGTAAGAGTGTGGTTTATTATTGATCTTCCCTCTTTCCACCCCCTGCCACAGATTATCCAGCAAGCTGGCCAAGTCTGGTTTCCTGACTCTGCTTTCAAAACCGCAGAAGCCATCAAGGATTTTAATCGGGAGGGACTTCCGCTGATCGTCTTCGCCAACTGGAGAGGTTTCTCAGGTGGAATGAAAGGTGATTATTGTAAAAAAAAAAAAAGAGGAAGGAGTATGGTGAGAAACTGTGGTGCTGCTAGAGAGCAAATGTCAGGGACAATTATTGGAATTTAGGAGTGGGTTTAGTGGTATGTATTTATGGAGATTCTCAGTCCTGCAGCTCATGGTTGTCCCAAAGGTGCTTTTTCAAGAGGCAGCTGGACTTTCTGGTTTTTCTTTGAAGACGTTTCGCTTCTCATCCAAGAAGCTTCTTCGGCTCTGACTGGATGGTGGGGAATGGAAGGATTTATATTCCTTGCAGACAGCTGGTCATTTGCATTCTTTTAGAGAGTCCTTGAGGCCACTTGGAGGTTTATCTGTGTGCTCAGGGTCTGGTTTGAAAGAGGGGGTCAAAGAGACCATCTATGTCAAAACTGAGCAGCCCTCTCTCAACAGAGGGGGAGGGGTATGGCAATATGTATCTCCTGTTTACAACACGGTCCATTCAGCAGTTCCAAGAAGGCTCCACACCCATTTGCACTACTCAGGTGACCCTGAGGACACAGAGAAACCTCCAGGTGGCCTCAACGACACTCTAAAAGGATGCAAATGACCAGCTGTCTGCAAGGAGTATAAATCCTTCCGTTCTTTACCATCCAGTCAGAGCTGAAGAAGCTTCTTGGATGAGAAGCAAAACGTCTTCAAAGAAGTCCAATTACACCTTTGGGTTTAGTGGTATAGGTAATCCTTGATTTACGACTACAAGTGAAACCTGAGAGTTCTGTTGCAAGGCAGTTAAGTGAATTGTGCTCTATTTTAAGACCTTTTTTTGCTTAGGTTGTTAAGCAAACCACTGCAGTTGTTAAGGGAAGCGCGTCGTCTTTGAGTAAATCTGGTCGCTAAATGAATGATTGTAAGGCAAGGACTTTCTGTATTGCTATTCTTGTCTTGTAAAAAAAAATGGTTAGGTTGACTGGGCAGACTAAATTTTTTTTTTTAAATTTGATTTATATGCCTCCCTTCTCCGGAGACTCAGGGCGGCTTACAATGCGCTAAGCAATAGCCTTCATACTTTTGTATATTTATACAAAGTCAGCTTATTGCCCCCACAAACTGGGTCCT
>WNWU01000013.1:21420882-21439665 GCA_012654045.1 Ptyas mucosa
ATATTTATACAAAGTCAGCTTATTGCCCCCACAAACTGGGTCCTCAATTTACCTACCTTAGAAAGGATGGAAGGCTGAGTCAACCTTGCGCCTGGTGAGATTCGAACCTGCAATAATTGCAGGCAGCTGGTGTTAATAACAGGGTGCTTTAGACCACTGTACTATCCAAGGCTCTTTGTTGTTAAGTGAGTAACACAGTTGTTAAGTGAATCTGGCTTCTTCATTGATTTCGCTGGTCAGAAGGTCACAAAAGGGGATCACATGACCCCGGCAAACTGCAACCGTCATAAATATGAGTCAGTTACTAAGTGCCCAGATTTTTTTATCACATGACCACGGAGATGCCGCAACAGTCCTGAGTGTGAAAAAACAATCCTAAGTCACTTTTTTCAGCGCCTTTATAACTTGGAACAGTCACTAAAAGAACGGTTGTAAGTGGAGGACTAACTATACTCAGGATGGTTCTGTGGTGCCAAATTTCATATTGATAACATTTAAAGCAATTTCTCGGAGATGAATGGAGGCCTCCCTTTATTTACAGATGCAAATGATCATAAATAGGAGAGGATATGTAAATCAGGATTTGATGTTCTGCATGCTGCATGGGTCTCCAGCGACCTTTGGAAACCCCGTAGGATCAAATAGTTAAATACTGGCATCACAGTGATGACTTTTGGCAATGCTACTTATTTTTCTTTTCAATTAAGGATGCAAAACAGAGATGTCAAGCCTTGGGGAGTCTAAACGCATCTATTTTCAGTAACCCTTTGCCCCCCTCCCCTGGGCTCCGAAAAATAAAACAAATTGGGCTGAAAAGCAGAGTACCATCCACTCAGATGGCTTCCTTAGGCACTTAGACTCCTATAACATCTCACAGTGCTTTACAGCCCTCTCTAAGTGGTTTACAGAATTAGTGTCAGTGTTCCAAGTAATACACCAAGGGTGAAATCCAGCAGGTTCTGGCAGGTTCTGGAGAACTGGTAGTGGAAATTTTGAGCAGTTCGGAGAACTGGTAGCAGAAATTTTGAGTAGTTCGGAGAACTGGCAAATACCACCTCTGGCTGGCCCCAGAGTGGGGTGGGAATGGAGATTTTGCAGTATCCTTCCCCTGGAGTGGGGAGGGAATGGGAATTTTGCAGTATCCTTCCCCTGGAGTGGGGAGGGAATGGAGATTTTGCGGTATCGTTCACCTGGAGTGGGGAGGGAATGGGAACTTTGCAGTATCCTTCCCCTGGAGTGGGGAGGGAATGGAGATTTTACAGTATCCTTCCCCTGCCATGCCCACCAAGCCACACCACGCCCACCAGGCCACGCCCACAGAACCGGTAGTAAAAAAAAAATGGATTTCACCACTGTAATACACCCATAACAAACAGAATTCTGAGGCAGGTAAATTCTTCAGAGAACAAATTTATTGGATATATCATATTGGTGAAAACCGACTCTGAATGTTCCCGCGGTTTTCACCTAATTAAAAATCAAAGTTTTCCTCCTTCCCCAAACAATCAGTCACATGGCCCAATCAAGGTGTCGCCCGGTTGCCTGGTAACTTCACTCCTCCTCTCTCCGACCACCTGTGGGAATGTCCTTGGTTCCCAGGAGAAAGTATTTTGTTTTGACTACAAAACCCAGCTATCTCTACTCCCCCCACTCCCTGTCCCTCAGCTGTGGCAACACTGAAGCCTCAAAATGGCCTCGGTTAGGTCAGCTTCAGGGTTGACAGTTAGCATATTGCCCCCAACAATCTGGGTCCTCATTTTACCGACCTCAGAAGGATGGAAGGCTGGCTCAACCTTGAGCCGGTGAGAATCGAACTGCCAAACTGCTGTCAGCTGGCAGTCAGCAGAACTGCCAGTTCAGCCTTCTAACCACTGCACCCTCATGGTTAAGTGAGTTATACCCAACTTTACCACTCTTTTGCCACAGTTGTTAAGTAAATCGCTGCAGTTATTAAGTGACTCATTCGGACACTAAGCGAATCTGGTTTTCCCCATGCTTGCTGGAACCAATTGAGAAGGTTGTAAATGGTGATCACATGAACACTGGAATACTGCATCCAGCTTTGGTCACCACGATGTAAAAAAGATGTTGAGACTCTAGAAAAGAGTGCAGAGAAGAACAAGAAAGAGGATTAGGGGACTGGAGGCTAAAACATATAAAGAACGATTGCTGAAATTGGGGGTTTCTAGTTTAATGAAAAGAAGGACTGGGGAGACATGATAGCAGTCTTCCAATATCTCAGGGGCTGCCCCAAAGAGGAGGGAGTCAAGCTATTCTTCAAAGTACCTGAGGGAAGGACAAGAAACAATGGGTGAAAATTAATCAAGGAGAGAAGCAACCTAGAACTGAGGAGAAATTTCCTGACAGTTAGAACACTTAAACAATTTGCCTCCAGAAGTTGTGAATGCTCCAACACTGGAGGTTTTTAAGAAGAGATTGGCCAACCATTTGTCTGAAATGGCCCCCAACCTTTTGGGCACTAGAGACCGGTTCCTTGGAGACAGGTTTTTGCACAGACCAGTGGGGGCATGTTTTTCCATGCTCCCGCGGATGGGGCTTCACTTGTTTGCGATTTCCGCTGGTCCACGGACCGGTAGTTGGGGACCCCTGGTATAAGGTTTCCTGCGTGAGTAGGAGGTTGGACTAGAAGACCTCCAAGGTCCCTTCCAACTCTGATATTCTGTTATGACCCCAGGACGCTGCAATCATCATAAATACATACTGGTTTGCCAAGCCCCTGAATTTTGATCACGTGGCCATGGAAATGCTGCGATGGTCGCAAGTGCGAGGACTGGTTGTAAGTTACTTTTTTTTCAGTGCTGTCGTAACTTCAAGCTGTCGCTAAACGAATAGTCTCAAGTCGAGGACTACCTGTATATCTCTGTAGCTTGTAGGCTAACAAGAAGGAAAATTGAAGGTTGGTCGGTGGCTGGTCAAAAAACAGTACCCCCTTGATCTCAAATCACCGGAGTAACCTGCAGTCTGAAACTCAACAGGGGCTAGGAACCAGCAGAGTGGTTTGGGGCATCTAATAGATTCTCTGCATGAAAAGCCATCACTCCCAAGGTTTTGCCTTGCCCCTTAAAAAAAAAAAACCCAACAACTTCCTACTTAGATATTATCCAGCACAGACAAGTATAAAAACTCCAGGCGCGTGTTGTCAATCTCACCGTTTCCCCCCTTGGAGAGTTGTTTGCAATTTTAGTTTCCGTGTTAGTCGGGCTACAAGGAGAAGCAGGAAAGGATTAAGCCGGGAATGAAAATAAACAATTATAGCACCCCTTGGTGAGCCTAAGAACACACAAATACATGCATATGTACACACATTGCTAAGAAACGGCTGCACTGTGGGTAAAATGACTCTAAAATTGTGTGTAATGAGAAGGAAAAGATTAGAGGGAGCTTTTGCCATGTTGAGAATTGACATTAGTGGAGGAAGGGGGAAATTCTTTACAAGTCAGTGCAGGGGGTCTAATTTAGACTGGGGCGTGTGTGTGTGTTTGCCATCCATACACATTGGCTTCCGTGCATGTATTTATATCCCCATCCCAGATACAATTCTGTACAATAAATAAAATCACATTGAGAAGGGAACGGCTGCCTTCTTCTAAACGCATTCCAGCCAGCTACAAAGCCTATTGCAAAAATTAAAATGATTTTTGTGTGTGTGTGTGTGTTAAAACGCGCCTTGAATATTTAGATGGAGGCACTGGCTTATTTAGACGAACTGCCAGTGACCCACAACAGTGAGACATCAAGCGTGAAATTTACTGGAAATTAGCACCGGGGTCTCGGGCCCAGCGTGAATGGGGTTGATAAGATGCAAATCCCAGCGATATTAAACCGCCTTGCTGGCAGCGTTACGGGGTCGTTCGCTGTGGGTTTTTCATGTTACCCCTTTTTTTTCCTCCGCACCACCCTCTGAGACAGGTTATAAATAACAATAAAAAGGAACAGTTACCAGAGACTTTAATCAGAATTTTTAAAAAAAGACTTTAAAGAAAGAATCAACAACACTGATTGTACAGCAGCAGAGCCAAAAGTAATGAATTTAGCATCTTTTCTATATGATTGTTAAGCGTGTCCTATTTGGTGCATTTTTGTTTTTCGTTGGGTTTTTTTTTTTCCTTCAGTACTTCAGGACTCTTATCAATACAACTGAGGTTAATTCCAGCTTTGAATGTAGTCTAAAATGGACAGGCACGTATGAAAGAGGAAGACAGCCGTTGCAGAACTGAAAAGGGAGGTGGGTGGGAATGGGTATTTATACCACTTAGCAATAACAATAGCATTTAGATTTATATATCGCTTCATAGTGCTTTTATAAGCCTCTCTAAGCGGTTTACAGAGTCAGCCTCTTGCCCCCAACAATCTGGGCCCTCATTTTACCCACCTCGGAAGCATGGAAGGCTGAGCCAGTCAGGCTTGAACTACTGGCAGTGGGCAGAGTTAACCTGCAATACTACATTCTAACCACTGTGCCACATTGGCCTTATTTTATAGGGAAACTAAGAAACTTGATATCTATGGAGATTCTTAGTCATCCAGGTCATGGTTGCCCCAAAGGTGCTTTTTCAAGAGGCAACTGGACTTCCTGGTTTTTCTTTGAAGACATTTCGCTTCTCATCCAAGAAATTTCTTCAGTTCTGACTGGAATCCTTCCATTCTCCACCATCCAGTCAGAGCAGAAGAAGCTTCTTGGATGAGAAGCGAAACGTCTTCAAAGAAAAACCAGAAAGTCCAGTTGCCTCTTGAAAAAAAGCACCTTTGGGGCAAGAAAGTTGATAATTTCTTTTTCAATTGCAAGGAGTTTATGATTAAAATGTTATCCTTGTAATTAAACGTTGGACAATGGATAGAAATAGGGAATATTTTCCTGTCATCGCTTGGTGACAAAACCTGTTCTTTTGTTTCGTCCTTTCAAATTTTTATGGAGTAGATACAGGTAGTCCTCGACTTACAATCATAATGGAGCCCAAAATTTCTGTTGCTAAGGGAGACAGTTGTTAATATTGCCCCATTTTAGGACCTGTCCTACGACCGGTTGCTTAGTGACTGTTGGAAGTTACAACTGACCCTGCTACTTACAACCTAGATTTGAAGCTCTGATTATCTATCCCCCCCCCTCCCCATGATCATATGACTGCATTTTGGGCGCTCAGTAACTATATTTATGGCTGTTTGCAGCATCCCTGGAATATTTTTGCTGGAAATTTACATTTGTTTCTGATTTCTGGCAAAAATACGTCCCATTTCGAACAATGGTTTCATTTAATGACCGCCGTAAAAGTCGTGAAATCCGGCTCAATCACATGATGATCTACTTAATAATCAGCATGACTTACAGCTATAATTCTGGCCTCAATTTTTATCATAAATTGAGGACTAGCTCTAAATAGCTGTGCAGTATAGCTCAGGTTTGCTCAACAATGTTTGCTCGAATGTTTTAAGAGGCATGGACTTCAACTCCCAGAATTCCCCAGCCAGTAGACTGTGGACAGGGCATAAAACTGTAAAAAAACACATCCAAGGAGCTACTTAATCAATAGGAAGCCTGGCTTACAGGTAATCTTTGATTTAGGACAGTAATGGAACCTGTGCAATATGGGCATAAATTGTGAATGTCATAAAGTGGATCAACTCCTGACCAACCCAATTTTATAAGCTTTTTTTGCAGTAACTCTAGTCATTGAGCTATAAATGGGGGCCAGTTGCTGAGTGCCCGACATGAGTAGGAATAGAGTAGAGTAGAGTAGAGTAGAGTAGAGTAGAGTAGAGTAGAGTAGAGTAGAGTAGAATAGAATAGAATAGAATAGTCAAGTTGGAAGGGACCTTGGAGGTCTTCTAATCCAACCTTCACTCAGGCAGGAAACACTATACCATTTCAGAAAATGGTTATCCAAGTTCTTCTTAAAATCTTCCAGTGTTGGAGCGTTCACAACTTCTGGAGGCAAAGTGTTCCACTGGTTAATTTTTCTAATTGTCAGGAAATTTCTCCTTAGCTCTAGGTTGCTTCTCTTCTTGATTAGTTTCCACCCATTGCTTCTTGTCCTGCCTTCAGGGGCTTTGGAGAATAGCTTGACTCCCTCTTTTTTGTGGCAGCCCCTAGATATTGGAAGACTGTTATCATGTCACCCCTAGTTCTTTTCATTAAACTTTTTGTTGTTGCTGTTAGTTGCGAAGTTGTGTCCGACTCATCGCGACCTCATGGACAATGTTTCTCCAGGGCTTCCTGTCCTCTACCATCCTCTGGAGTCCATTTAAGCTCACGCCGACTGCTTCGGTGACTCCATCCAGCCACCTCGTTCTCTGTCGTCTCTTTCTTCTTTTGCCATCAATCTTTCGCAGCATGAGGCTCTTCTCCAGGGAGTCCTTCCTCCTCATTCGGTGGCCAAAGTATTTGAGTTTCCTCTTCAGGATCTGGCCTTTTAAAGGGTTGATCTCCTCTAGGACTAATTGGTTTGATCGCCTTGCAGTCCAAGGAACTCGCAGGAGTCTTCTCCAGCACCAGAGTTCAAAGGCCTCAAACTAGACATACCCAATTCCAGCAGCCGTTCTATATATATGTTTTAGCCTCCAGTCCACGCAGCCACATGACCATGGAGTGAGGTGTGGCTTAGCCAGAACCAGGTTCTAAGTGCCCGTATTGAGACTATCTGTACAAACCATTAAGAGGGGCCATTAAACAAATAACAAACAAAATAATAAACTATCCATGCATCAGGGAAAAACAGGCTTTTAAAAATTCAGCTTTCCCTCCATTAATGACATCTCTTGACCCCCTTCGATAACCCTCACCTTTGAAAGATTTCCCCGCTACGTTTTCCTGAGCAGATACACATACAATTTTAAACCATTCAAGATTAAAATCGTTTTTCCCCCTCAGAAAGTTGAGTGCCGGTATCAGTGACTATTAGCTGTTACAGTTCAATAGACAGTTGGTGCCTTGGATTGAATAAAATTACTACGGCTTATGGGGATTTTTTAGTTCTTTGCCAGCAAACTTCCCTTTCCTCTTTATTTTTTATTTTATTTTATTTTTTTTAAATCTCCACCTCAGTGCAAACGAGCCCTCTTTAGCTCAGGCTGCTCTTTCCACATAAAATATACGCTCGTAGCAGGAGTGAAAAATGCCACGCTAATTACACCATTATTTTATTATGTAGCGCGACTAAAAAAAAAAAGTCTACTAAAGAATTAATTTGGTTAAAATAATTTGAATTGAGCAATTATTTCCTTAACACTGGAATTAGCTGAAAGGAGTTTCAAGTGGTTTATTGCCAGCGCTACATAATAAAATGATTGTTTAATTAGCAATAAATTTGTCATTTGCTATAGGAAACAAAAGGATTGTTTCTTTCATCCAGACATGACATTAAACCAAAAGTTACACCTCTTTTTTTGCCTCCACATTTTTTTTGAGCTGCTATATTCTTTGCCTGGGAATAAATTAAAGATCACGCTGAATCAAAGCAAAGTTGGGGGGGGGGTTATTAAGCACAGGTAGTCCTCAACTTATAACTGTTTGTTTAGTGGCCATTCAAAGTTACGATGATACTGAAAAATACCTTACAAACTTATTACTTTAGTTACATTAATTACATTACAGCATCCCAGGTGATCAAAATTCAGGCACTGGCCAACTGGCATGTATTTATGACAGTTGTAGCATTCTATGACCACATGATCATCAGTTATGACTTATTGGCGGGCTTCCAACAAACAAAGTCACTGGGGGAAGCCAGATTCGTTGAAAGGCCATGTGATTCACTTAACAACCATGGCAAAAAAAAAAGATTTAAATGTCTTTATGTGAGGATTGAGGGAAACGGTGGGTCAGTGGCTAAGATGCTGAGCTTGTCGATCGAAAAGTCGGCAGGTCAGCGCTTCGAATCCCTAGTGCCGCATCACGGGGTGAGCTCCTGTTACTTCTCCCAGCTTCTGCCAACCTAGCAGTTTGAAAGCACATAAAAAATGCAAGTAGAAAAATAGGGACCACCTTTGGTGGGAAAGTAACAGCATTCCATACACTTTTGGCATTTAGTCACGCCAGCCACATGACCACGGAAACGTCTTCAGCAGCACTGGCTCTTCGGCTTTGAAACAGAGATGAGCACCACCCTCTAGAGTCAGGAACGACTAGCACATATGTGCGAGGGGAACCTTTACCTTTATCTTTATGTGAGGATTACAGACCTTTTTTCTTTCCTGCATGGAAAAGAATAATAGATTAGCGGAATTGGAAGGGACCTTGGAGATCTTGTAGTCTAGTCCAATCCTTTGCTCAAGCATAAAACCATGAGAATTGGCCCTCCATCTTCAGGAAACCCTACAAGTAATCCTTGACTTACAACCATTTGTTAAGTGACTATTCAAAGTTGCAACATTACTGAAAAAAATGATACGATCGTTTTTCACACTTACGACCACTGCAGCATCCCCATGCTTAGGTGACCAAAATTCGGATGCTTGGCAACTGGCATGTATTTATGACGGTTGCGGTATCCTGGGCTCACGGGATCCCCTTTTGCAACCTTCTCCCAAACAAAGTCAATGGGGAAGCCGGATTCGCTTAACAACACTAACTTAAAAACTGCAGTGATTCACTTAACAAGTGCGGCAAGAAAAGTCGTAACATGGGGCAAACTCACTTAACAACAACTGTCTCGTTTAGCAACAGAACCTCTGGGCTCAATTGTGGTCATAAGTCAAGGACTACCTGTGTATCTCTGAATACCAGCTCTTGCATTTTCAAATTCAAAAGTAGAAGAGTTCTACCCTGTGGTTCCATGACAATTTTCACATTTGATTTAGCTGTCCGTATCTAAAGACTGTTGGAAGGATTTCTTCCTTCCATGAGTTTGTCCCAGTCTTCTCTTAAACAGTGATTGGGGCCAAATGCACAAACCAGTGAACCCCACAAGTTAAAGTGGAGGTGAGGGGCGGGGCATTTATTAGGGAGAAAGCTTGAGACCCACTTCTTACTTCTGTGTCCTTCTCCTCCCCAGATATGTACGACCAGGTGCTGAAGTTTGGGGCCTACATTGTAGACGGTCTGCGAGAATATAAGCAACCGGTCCTTGTTTATATCCCACCCCAAGCAGAGCTCCGAGGAGGGTCCTGGGTGGTGATTGACCCCACCATTAATCCTCGACATATGGAATTGTACGCTGACCGGGACAGCAGGTGAGTCTGTTTTTCTGATGTAATTTAACATAACTTTGAGATGCAAATAGCAATAGCACTTAGACTTATATACTGCTTTACAGTGCTTTACAGCCCTCTCTAAGTGGTTTACAGATACAGCCTATGGCCCCCAACAATCTGGGTCCTCGTTTTACCCACCTCGGAAGGATGGAAGGCTGAGTCAACCTTGAGCCTGGTGAGATTCAAACTACCAAACTGCTGGTAGCTGGCAGTCAGGAGAACTGCAGTACTGTATTCTAACTACTGCACCACCATGGCTCTTCTGCAGTGTTAACAAAACAGCTATACTTACCCATAGTAAGCTTATTGTTGCGCCCCAGCTACGGACCCCAAAGAACGTCGCACACACAAAGTCTGTACAAACCTTAGTTTACTAAATTAAATCAGTCTTTTTCAAACAAAGGCTGTTAATTAACTTTCTTAACACCCTACAAGAATCCAAAGAATAAATAATTGTAATCTTACTAGGTTGGCAGAAAGCCCAGAATCAATTTGCAGTGAACTAAGATCAAGACGCGAAGGAGAATGAACGAAGTTGTTCCCTGCAAATTGCCTCAGTCGCCGTCCTTCCTTAAATAGGCTAAGGGAATGGCCAATTAGCCCCAAGCCTTACTCTCGAGGAGACCTCCTCCTGAGGAGGAACTCCTGCCTTTTGGCAGTTCTGCGTGCCCGTGCATTGAGAAGAGGCTCCTCCTCTTCGTCCTCTTCACTTGAAGGAGCTTCTGGAGGTTCTGAAGGCCCTGGCTGAATCCCCGCCTTTGGCACCACATCTTCTCCAGCCTCCTCATTGTCCGACTTGAGTGCCAGCTGCACAGGCTGCTGGCGCAGCACCACACCAGCCTCCTCACTGTCGGAATCAGCTACTAGCTGCATAGGCCGCTGATGGGCCACGACACTTATATCATGGAAATTATATCATGAAACTAAGGAGAAATTATCAGCTTGTGCTGCGTGTCCGGGTGTGTCGGAAGGAAAACGCTACAGCCAAGGCTTAGGTGCTGCAATCGGGTTTAATCCAAACAATCTCCAGCGCGTTCAGCGACAAGTCTGACGTTTAATGCAATGATACACAAAGTCGGCGTTGGGAGCGGCTGCCTCCCGACGCCGTTTAAATAAGCGCGCCGATTATCCTAGCCCGTCAAAACCACCCTTCCGGGTATCGCTGTCACTGCCCATGCACGACTCGGCAAGCTGCTCCGATTCCGGCATCGGATAGCAAGGCGTTAGGGAGTCAGGAACCGAATGCCTCTCCCGGCCGCAGCGTGACCGACCGCCTACCACGCTGTGAACAGCCCCCACCACCAGTGTGCACATCATCACCCAAACCACCCTTCAGCCCCGCCGCTGAAGTCAGGTATCGCATCACAGTGTCAGGATCCACAGTCGCTATGATAGTTCGAAGTTTCGAGTAGATCTCGACAGAAATTTCCTGACAGTGAGAACAATAAAACAACAGAATGGCTTGCCTTCAGAAGTTGTGGGTGCTCCATCTCTGGAGGCTTTTAAAAAGAGACTGGACAGCCATTTGTCTGGAATACTGTAAGATTTCCTGCTTGAGCAGGGGGTTGGGCTAGAAGACCTCCAAGCTCCCTTCCAACCCTGTTATTTTGAAATCCTTATGAAGCCAGAGTACCTGCAATATTTTGTAGCAGTTATCGCTAATATTTGATGTGGACCCACACAGACTCCGTGGCAGTTCATCACACTAACCCCTGAATCCTTGCAATCAACTTTCTGTTGGTCCTTTATCAGAGCAAGAAGAAAATGGTTCAACATCGCTGAGTTTATTGTGGCTGTTTCTTTAAGCCCGCTAGAAAAGTTGCAAATGGCGATCACATGACCCCAGGATGCTGCAACTATTGTAAATATATTTTGGTTACCAAGCATCCACAAGACAGTCATAAGTGCAAGGACCAGTCCAGGGGTGGGTTTCAACCATGCACGTGCTTCGCCCGATCTGGGACGAACTGGTAGCAACCCACCACTAGTTCTAACTCAGGAAATTTCTCCTTAGTTTTAAGTTGCTTCTCTCCTTGATTAATTTCCACCCATTGCTTCTTGTCCTGCCCTCAGGTGCTTTGGAGGATAGCTTGACTCCCTCTTCTTGATTCTATCCCTCTGTTTATGCAGCCCAGAACTGTGTTGGCTTTTTTGGCAGCTGCTGCACACTGCTGGCTCAAATCCCATCTTTATTTTTCCAGTTTCTTCCTCCACGCCAATTTTAGATGCATTGCCTTCGGTTTTCAGAGAGAATTCTAGCTAATGAACAGATAGACAGACAGACTGACAGAAAGAGGGACAGTCCTACATCCCTTGGTGTAATTTCTTTCCAATACTTTATTGTTGCAAAAAATGAAAAAGAAAATTAAAACTAATCTTATCATATTTAAAATGCTTAAGTCTCGGTACGAATCATAAAACAACATTTAAGATCTAAATTATAACTAACTACTCATAACATTATGCTCCATAACCATTAATACATCTCATAAAACTAACCCAAAACAACATAATCATTATCAATATAACGCACATATGGGGACAGCCAAGCAACTTGCCTAATGTACTATAAAAAAGCAACAATATTGCCTTTATTATCTCCAAAAGAAACTGAAATCTGCTAGTTATTTTTTCAAGGGTATAGAAAAGTACATAATCCCCCAGCTGTTCTCAAATTTCAGCCAATTGCTTGTAGTTTCAAGGAACGGCAGAGATAGGACTGTTACTAACTTAACTGCATTGATTCACTTAACAACTGTGGCAAGAAAGGTTGCAAAATGGGACAAAACTCTTGTCTTGCTTAGTAACAGAAATTTTGGCCTCAATTGTGGTCATAAATCAAGGATTACCTGTATGTAGTACAGGGGTGGGTTTCACTTAGCTTTGCTACCGGTTCGCTCGTACGCGCACCACTTCTGCGCATGCGCAGATTGTATTTGATGACGTCCGGGCGGGTGGGCGGAGCCTCCCACCACCGCTGCTACTGATTCGCACGAACCGGTAGCAACCCACCACTGATGGAGTATATATGTACAATGAATCCCCTGTCTGTTCCCTTGTACAAGGTAAGGCTAGTTTAAATGTATAATGTAAGGCTAGTTTACTAGAAGGACATACCATTTATATCTGTACTTTGATTATTAAAATATGCTTTTATCTCACTTTAGGTTCTTACCATGCTTCATTTTGTGAAGTTTCCAGCAGCTTAAAAACATCCCTTCTGTTTATTAGAGGTTTTTCCCCCCCCCTTCTTCAATTTTGCAGTGAAAGTTGTCTGGCTAATTCAAACAAAGTATACATTTCAACTTAGTTCCCTACTTTTCCTGGTTTCCTTCAAGGTTTTAGCAATAGCAATAGCACTTAGATTTATATAGCACTTTACAGTGCTTTACAGCCCTCTCTAAGCAGTTTACACAGTCAACATAGTCCCCCAACAATCTGGGTCCTCATTTTACCAACCTCGGAAGGATAGAAAGCTGAATCAACCTTGAGCCTGGTGAGATTTGAACTACCAAATTGCAGGCAGCCGGCAGTCAGCAGAAGTAGCCTGCAGCGCTGCACTCTAACCACTGCGCCACTGTTAGGGGTTTTTTTTTAAAGCTTTGTTTTCTCTTTTTTCCAGCTTGTTCTATGCTGATATGTTTTTAACTCATTCTTTCAGACTTTGTTTCTTCCATTAACAGCTAGGAGATATCTATGGAGATTCTCAGTCATCCAGGTCATGATTGACCCAAAGGTTGCTCCTTCAAGAGGCAACTGGACTTTCTGGTTTTTCTTTGAAGACATTTTACTTCTCATCCAAGAAGCTTCTTCAGCTCTGACTGGATGGTGGGGAATGGAATAGAAATATAAATGGAATAGAAATCTTTCCATTCCCCGCCATCCAGTCAGAGCTGAAGAAGCTTCTTGGAGGAGAAGCGAAACGTCATCAAAGAAAAACCAGAAGGTCCAGTTGCCTCTTGAAAAAAAGCACCTTTGAGACAACAGCTAGGAGAGTTTTTAAAGAGGTCAGAATTGCTAAAAGGCTGCTTAGGGGTCTTTATGTTCTGCCTACCCCCCTCAATGTTTTGTACGCTGATTTCTGTTAAAACATCTTTTTTTTTCAGAGGTGGCGTTTTGGAACCTGAAGGGACGGTGGAAATCAAATTCCGAAAGAAAGACTTAGTAAAAACCATGAGGCGTGTGGATCCCATCTATATGGGGCTGGCAGAGCGACTTGGTAAGTCTTGGTGGGTTGCTTATGTCAGATAGTCCTTGGCTTACAACAGGTCATTTAATAACCATTCAGTGGCACTGAAAAAAAGTCCCAAAGGTGCTTTTTTTCAAGAGGCAACTGGACTTCCTGGTTTTTCTTTGAAGACCTTTCGCTTCTCATCCAAGAAGCTTCTTCAGCTCTGACTGGATGGTAAAGAACGGAAGGATTTATACTCCTTGCAGACAGCTGGTCATTTGCATCCTTTTAGAGAGTCGTTGAGGCCACCTGGAGGTTTCTCTGTGTCCTCAGGGTCACCTGAGTAGTGCAAACGGGTGTGGAGCCTTCTTGGAACTGCTGAATGGACTGTGTTGTAAACAGGAGATAGGTATTGCCATACCCCTCCCCCTCTGTTGAGAGAGGGCTGCTCAATTTTGACACAGATGGTCTCTTTGACCCCCTCTTTCAAACCAGACCCTGAGGACACAGATAAACCTCCAAGTGGCCTCAAGGACTCTCTAAAATAATGCAAATGACCAGCTGTCTGCAAGGAATATAAATCCTTCCATTCCCCACCATCCAGTCAGAGCCGAAGAAGCTTCTTGGATGAGAAGCGAAACGTCTTCAAAGAAAAACCAGAAAGTCCAGCTGCCTCTTGAAAAAAAGCACCTTTGGGACAACCATGAGCTGGAGGACTGAGAATCTCCACAGACACTGAAAAAAGTGACTTACAACCAATTTTTTTAGACTTATAACCATCGCAGCATCCCCATGGTCACACAGTCAGAATTCATCCAGCTTAGCACCTGGTTCATAAAATAATTTTTGACGTTGAATAAGAAAAGGTGATTTAAATTTACGGATTTTTATTAAATGCTAAGGATCAGGGATATGCAACATATGCAACTATATATGTGCATTTACATTTTACGTATGCACTGTGTTTTTTTCTGCTCATAAATCAAACTTATGCTGCCTAAGAAATAAAACCATGTTTTACCACTATGTTTAGATGGGTAAACAGCCACCAAAAAAACCAAAACAAAACCCAACAACGAGTGGCCTTGAGAAGGGAGGGGGTGAAATGGAAACAGCACATAGAATCACTGGATGTATTCATTGATTTTAAAGGATGTCACTGATCAGTCAGGCAGAAGATTGTTAACACAGTGAAATTATTTTTAATGAAAGGACATAAAAAATTGCAGATGATAAATGGCGGTCTTTGAAGGGTCACTCCCCTGTGTACGAAAGAGAAGGGGTAGCCCTTGGATTTCCAACATCTGTCGCGTATAAAAATACGACTCAGAGAGATTTCCTATGATGAAATTGGTCCTGTTCTCCTAACAGAACCTCCAAGATGAATTCTTGGAAGACGTCCATGGTTGTAACCAGTGGTAGGATTTAAATAATTTAACAACCGGTTTGCCCAGGGTCAGATTCAGGGGGTGGGTTCTACTTACCTTTACTACCGGTTCGCATTGTGCCTGCGCTTCTGCGCATGCGCAGATCACCTATGATGACATCCGGGTCAGCAGGCGGAGCCTCCTGCTGGTTTTACTACCGGTTCTTGCGAACCGGTCCAAACCGGGGGCAACGCACCACTTGTCAGGTTGGCTGACGTGGGAGGCGTGGCCCATCCCTGTCCTCCAGCTCCACCGCACATGTGAGATGAGCCTCCTACAATGGCCAACTTGACCCTGGGCGAACCGGTTGTTAAATTATACCCCTGCCCCTGCTATCAAAGTGGATCCTGGGCGCTGCGCTGCAATGGAGAAACGGGCAACGGAGTGGCCGGCACAAGGGAAGGAGAAAGAGCAGAGAGAAGAAAGAGGAAATCGGCTTCCTCCTTCCCTCACGCTGGCCGCTCCCTTGCCCATGTCTCCATTGCAGCACAGCGCAGAGCCAAGGATCCACTTTGATAGCGGGTGGTGGTGGTGGTAATTTAACAACCGGTTCATCCAAACTGGTCTGAACCGGCTGAATCCCACCACTGATGTAACCCCCGGGCAGGTCCTTTGGATCTACAAGATCCATGGCTTTTTCCTGATCTGCTCTCTGGGTTGATCCACCCAAACTGGGTGCTGCTACACTCTCACTCTCTCCAGTGACAGTGGGAAGGAATATAATCCGCATACAAGACTTATTTGAGAAAGTTTATATGGCTGCCTAACTCACTCTTGGTGACTCCGGGCGGCTTCCAAAAATAAAAACTCAATATAAAAACGTTAAAAAGCAATACCCCCACCCCCCTACTCCCCTAACAGAAACAATCAAATAATCCACTTGATGGGCTCTATCCTTCTTGGAGGTCACAGGCCTGTTGGAAAAACCAGGTTTTCAGGGCCTTGCAAAAGAGAGTTAAAATTTCGCTTCACTCATGCGCACGCATCACAGGCGTGTGCAGACCTTCTGCGCATGTGCAAAAATGCGTAAAAGTAATGCGTAAAAAACACATTGCTTCCTGGTTACAACCAGGAAGTAATGACACACAGCCAGGTGGGCGGAGCCGTCACTACTGGATTGCCGAACCACCGGCCAAGATTGCTACCGGATTGGGTGATCCAGTCCAATCCGGGAGCTTTTCACCCCTGCCACCTGGGCTCCATTTTTGGCCGTGATGGCCTCCTGTAGGCTTCTGTCAGGCCGCACGCAGCTCCCTGAGCTAGGTTTTCACTGGCAGAGGGCTGCAGGAGGCCATCGCGACCGAAAACTGAACCCGTGAGGGCCACGTGCGGCCCTCCCGAGATCCGTTTTTGCTGGCAGACCCACTGGCCAGTCCTTTGCCTTTTACAGGGTGGCCCCACGGGCCTTGAGTTTAACACCCCTGCCATACAGGCTGCCACATTTTGAACCAATGGAAGCTTTCAGATACTCTTCAAGGGCAGCCCCATGTACAGTGGTGACCCGCTGTGTAAAGACAAGTGAAAGCTTTCTCTGCCGCCGGTGGAGTCGTACAGAAACCTCAACGATTAGCAAGTGACCCTCTCTCCTCTTTGCCCTCCATCATATTTATATTGGAACTTGTAAGATTAATTAACTAGAATTTTAAAAGACACAGTTCTTTAAGCTGCAAGGAACAGTCTCATGTGCTATTATTATAGTATATACAACAATATGAAGTCCCAGCTGCCGGTTCTTTAGCTGCTGTTGCCTTTCATGCACATTAAATTCTTCCCAATAACTTAGGATGCTGTACAGGTAGTCATCGACTTACAACCATTCGTTTAGTGACCGTTCGCAGTTACAGGGCCACTGAACAAAGTGACTTACGACATTGTTGTTTACACTTACGGCTGTTGCAGCATCCCCGTGGTCACATGATCAAAATTTGGGCGTTTGGCAACTGGCAAGTAACTGTGTTACTAACTTAACAACTGCAGTGATTCACTTAACAACCCGTGGCAGGGGAGGTCATAAAATGGGGCAATACGCACTTAACAACTGTCTTAGCGATGGAAATTTTGGGATCACCTGCGGTCGTAATTTGAGGACTACCTGTAATGAATCAGCATATTTATGCAGATCCAACAGTGTGGTCTTTGGCAATTGGCAGATGGCGATTTTGTGGATGTGCAGATTTTTCTAAGTGCTGGCCAGGATTTTTCAGCATGGTACCCAATATGCTGATCACTTCTGGGACCATCAAAGCTGATTTATGCCATAATCTAGTCTAGTGAAGAGAAGGACCAGGGGAGAAATGATAGCAGTCTTCCAATATTTGAGGGGCTACCACAGAGAGGAGGGGGTCAAGCTATTTTCCAAAGCACCCGAAGGTCAGACAAGGAAAAATGGATAGAAACTGAACAAGATTCAACCTAGAAATGAGGAGGAACTTTCTGACAGGGAGTCCAATCAACCAATGGAACAGAAGTTGCCTTCAGAAATTGTGGGAGCTTCATCACTTGAGACTTTCAAGAAAAGATTGGATTGCCATTTGTCAAAAATGGTGTAGGGTCTCCTGCTTGAGAAGTGGGTTGGACTAGATGACCTATAAGGTCCCTTCCAACTCTGTTAATCTGTAATCATCTTGGATTTTCAGATCTTGATACTTTGTGATCTTCTCCAATTCTATTCTACGATCTCCTGGTACTTCCCCATCAGTTATCCACATTTTCTTCTTTTCAACCACAGTTAAATCTGGTGTGTTACACGCCAAGACTTTATCAGTGTGAAGGGACTTAGCTCATTTGTGACTATGAAATGATTCTAGGCTGATCCCCCTTTTAACTCCTCCCCCTGACTTTGCTAATCCTTTTTCTACAATCACTTTGTATTCAAAAAAATCCCACGATATTTTAACTTGCTCGTTGTCTGCTACTTTTTCAAGACGTTGCAGCACCATTCAGGGAAAAAGGATCCCATTTGTTTTCCTATCCTGCAGCTACAGTGAGCGAGACCCTCCTGCCTTTTCTATAACTCGGTATTTCTCAATATTGGCAACGTTAAAATGTCTGGACTTCAACTCCCAGGTTTCTCCAGCCAGCAAGCAAACTGGGAGTTGAAGTCCACACAACAGTGGTGGGATTCAACCGGTTCGCGCCACTTCAGCCGAACCAGTTGTTAAATTGCTGGCTGGCCCCGCCCCTCCCTGTCCTGGCCATTCCAGAAGTCCCCATGCGCCCCATTTTGGCTCCCAGGAGGCTGCAGGGAGACCTACTAGGCCCAAAACAGGGCGGGGGTGGGCTGTGCGTGCCTCCCCGGCCTGTCTTTGCTCCCAGGAGGCTGCAGGGAGACCTACTAGGCCCAAAATGGGGTGTGGGGGCTGTGCGCGCCCCCCGGCCTGTTTTTGCTCCCAGGGGGGGTGCAGGAAGCTGAATGCTGCCTGTCACACCCCCTGGCCACGCCCAACATGGCCACGCCCACCCAGCCGGTCATTAGGGCAGAGAACTGGTTGTTAAATTATTTGAATCCCGCCACTGCCTAACAATGCCAGGTTGTGAAACTTAGAGAGAGAACATAATTTCTCCAAAAAAAAAGAGTCTTTTTTCAAAATATATATATATATCAAATGGAAGCACGAAGCTGAGAACACCAGCCTGAAGATGACGAATGAGACTTCGTCGAAACGTTGCCAAGACACTTCCAATCTTACGCGGGAGAAAACCCGAATAACCAAAGACCTACATACAAATACCCGCGAAAACCTCAGAAAACATATATATGTGTGTGTGTGTGTGTGTGTGTGTGTATGTATATGTATGTATGCATGTATGTATGTATGTATATATATGTATGTGTATATATATGTCTTCTCAAGTTTTCGCGGGTGTGTATGTGCAAAAAATTAAAATCTTGGGTGTTTTCCCGCATCATAGTAAATAAGTTAGTTAAAAATGTTTAAAATTCTGGTTAAAATCTCAGCTTAAAATCTTCTAAAATTC
>WNWU01000013.1:21479665-21495932 GCA_012654045.1 Ptyas mucosa
TATATATATATATATATATATATATATATATATATATATATATATAAGCCTGGCATCTAGTTAGCTAATACATTACCCCAATCAAGGAGAGTTATCTTAAGCCACAATTAATCTGCTCCCTGGCATATGTTGATAGGGAAGCATCATGCTGTTTCTTAATTAAAGGCAAACGGATTAAAAATGATTAATAAGGGTATTAAATATTCGTCTAAACTAAAGCTTTGGGAATCTCGGGCAAATCCTTGCTTCGCACAGCCCTACAAATTGGCCGACATTTGCAGCTCTGGCTGGGAGATGGGACAGCCAGCTGCTTCATTGATCATTTATAAAACACCTCGATTTATGTTGGAAGAAAGATGTTTTTGTTGTAGTCCAAATAGACAAGTCACCAAACCGTTAAAAAAAAAACCACGTGGACCGTTTGGCAGATTTTATTTTTTATTTTATTTTTTTATGATGAGCTTTGACTGCTGGGGATTTCATAAAGGCATCGTCTCTATTCCTTCACCTTGCTAAATTTTATAAGAAAATAACTGGCAGGGCAGTTCTATTCATTCAAACAAATTCCCTCCCTTTTAGGAGGAGCCTTTTAATTCTTTTCTGACAAGAATCACAAAGCGGACATATTGGAAAGCGATGGAAGTTGAAATCCAAGTCCCGCCACCTTTTAAATCTTATGTTTTACCCTATTGATGGCACTTAATTTTTTTGAGCATTAAGATTAAGTTGTGAGACCAAGAATGCTGTAGATTCTCCCAAAATATAACATTGTGAGAAATGGTATATGCTGTCAATTAATGTTCAGCTATCCCATATTTATTTCTATTATAGAGTAGAGTAGAATAGAATATTCTATAAATTATATTATAGAATATAATATTCTGTATGATAAAATATTAAAATATTTCTATTTTAATATCTCCAAAGTATCACATTTTTGTAATGCAAGAATTTCTGTAAAGGTCATCAGTGAACCATTAGGTCATTGAGGTCACCAAATATAGTCAACATAAAACACTGTACAATCGATAACTTTCAAATATTAAACAGAATAATAGAATAACAGACTTGGAGGTCTTCTAGTCCAACCCTCCTGCTCAGGGAGGAAGCCTTATACCATCTCTGACAAATAGCTGTCCAATCTCTCCTTAAAAACTTCCAGTGTTGGAGCACCCACAACTTCTGGTGGCAAGCTGTTCCACTGGTTAATTGTTCTTAACTGGAAATTTCTCCTTAGTTCCAGGTTGCTTCTCTCCTTGATTAGTTTCCATCCGTTGCTTCTTGTTCTGCCTTCAGGTGCTTTGGAGTATAGGTTGACTTGTCCATCTCTATCTACCGGGCTTCCTCTCAGTTATTTATTTTGATTTAATAAATCCCATTCTAACAGAAGAAGCAAGACAGCATCTCCTCCTCACGTGGACTTCCATGCCTACCTTCCTGATATCCTTTTTTCCCCTCCTCCAAAAAAAAAAAAAAAGCCTCACTTGTCCTCCCTTGGTAGAAAAGCTGTATATCAGATGTCTTCAAACTTGGCATAGCTGGCTGGAGAATTCTGGGAGTTGAAGTCCACAAGTCTTAAAGCTGCCAAGTTTGAGGACCCCTGCCATATATAGAAAGAGGATGAACAGACAGCCATCGTTACACATCCAGGGTTGTCGTTATTCATTTATTTATGATTTGTCTATATTAAACAAACTTAACCACCCTCCTTAACCGCCCTTCTTAACCGCCCTTAACCGCCATGGGAAAAACAGAAGGAGGAAGGAGTACAGGTAGTCCTTGACTTACAACAGTTCATTTAGTGAGTGTTCGAAGCTACAACCGCACTGAAAAAAAAGTGACTTGGGACCATTTTTCACACTTAACAACCGTTGCAGCCTCCCCAGGGTCACGTGATCAAAATTTAGACACTTGGCAGCTGACTCCTATTGATAATGGTTGTCGTCTCCCAGGGTCCCCTTTTGATCCCCTTTTGAAACCTTCTGACCAGCAAAATCAATGGGGAAACTAGATTCACTTAACAACCTGTTAAGGATATTCTTGGCTCATAACCGATGTTATGGGTTATTGAGCAGAGTACCCCTTGAGTATGCACATGAAAACGGCTGAGAGTGAATAACCACAGCTAATATACCAACACACTGAGTTGTGGTAGTCTTTTACTTTTTAGAAAAAAGTAAAGCAAAGTCCAATAACAATCCAAGTCATACACAGATAAGGCGATAGTTAAAATAACAAATCAGGGATATTCCAAGTACAAAGTCTTCTTACCAGTTGTTATACCACAATAAATCAGTTCTTCTTGAGTTTCAAACAGGAACAAGTTCAGTATTAAAACATTCAATAAATAGAAAGTAACAAGTAGCAATGATCAAACAGTGATCATACAGACAGAACAGGTAGAGAGTAACAGCAAATAAGCAGATAAAATGGTGTAGTGTTCTCAAGCCATGATTCAGGCTTCCCCTTAAGTACATTGGCTACAGAGCTTAGCCAATCAGGATACAGGATGATGCAATACAGTCTTAAAGCAATATAATACTTTTTGACAAACATGTATTGATAGTTTATATATTGCCTGACCAACTAGTTAGACAATAGCCATTTCTTAACACAACCGTTTTAATAACAACTGCAGTGATGCGCCTAACACAGTATTGGTGAACCTTTTCGGCACTGAGTGCCGAAACAGTGCACGTGCGTGTGCGGGGGAGCACCAGAAACTGGAAGAGTAGTTCCCCAGCGTGTATGCGTACACTGAGAAGCTGAGCTTCTGGTTTCCAGCGCGCACATGCACGCCAGTCACCTGGTCTTCCGGTTTCTTGCGCATGCACGCGCGAAGACCATACACACTGGAACCCAGAACAGCAACGGACGACAGCTGGCGTGCCCGGAGAGATGGCTCTGCGTGCCACTCCCGGTACACATGCCATCAGTTCGCCATTACGGCCCTAACAACTATGCCTAGAAAGATCATAAAATGGGGCAACAATGTCGCTCAGCAATAGAAATCTTGGGCTCCGTTGGGGTCGTAAACCGAGGATTACCTCCATTACGTATGTTCGCCGCATTGAGTTGCCTGGAAAAATAATAAAGGCAGGTGAGTCACCTCATGTGGTGAGATCGGCAGCAAACAAATTTTAAAAACAAATTTAAAACACAGCAACAACACTTAGACTTCTATCCCGCTTCGTTGTTCTTTTACAGCCGTCTCTGAGCGGTTTACAGAGTCAGCATATTGACCCCCAACAATCCGGGTCCTCATTTTACCCACCTCGGAAGGATGGAAGGCCGAGTCAACCTCGAGTCAGTCAGGGCTCAAGCAAAATAAGAATAATTGCTATCATCTGAATTTTGAAACCTGCCTTCTTTTTAAAAACTTCAAATTCAAACGTGGGAATCCACCTAAAGTCATCTTATCCCTGCCTTGTAAATATATCAGTGTTCCTAGAGACCTCCCGATTGTTGCTGAGGCTCGACTCACTTTATTTCTCCCTTATCCGATGCTTTTGCCGGGCAGTTTTTGCGTTGTGTGCGGCTGCCGCAGAGTCACCAGGCCCAAGGGTCGGTCTTAAAGGGCCGGCAGATGTTTCCAGCTGGGGAAAAACCTCCCCCTCCTCCCTCAACGGACCCGGGACAACTGGCGGCTATTAAATCATGATGGGAAATTCATTGTCATTCTGACTTGGACTTCATTAGCAATATAACAGAGAAGGATAGTGCACCTTTAAATGATGAGCTTTGGTGTTTAATTACCCAAATAAAATGACATAAATATGAATGAGCGCTAATGGTGGTACTTGGGGTTTTTTTTCCCCCCTGGAAACCATTAGCGATTCTTAAATGATTTGTAAAGAAAATGAAAGGCGAAGAGAAGCAGTGAGATGGCTATTAGGGTTCAAACACACTCCTGAATTATTACATAGTCAACTACCTAGCAAATACAGAGAACTAAATGATCTTGATCTTGCTACCTTCTGGTTTCCCCCCCCCCTCCTCCTAAATTTACTGCTAGAGTCATTTCACCCCACGGCACACGGCATTTTGATCTCTCT
This sequence comes from Ptyas mucosa, assembly GCA_012654045.1. Taxonomy (NCBI): domain Eukaryota; kingdom Metazoa; phylum Chordata; class Lepidosauria; order Squamata; family Colubridae; genus Ptyas; species Ptyas mucosa. Next base: position 21,483,721 of record WNWU01000013.1, read on the forward strand.
TCTGATGTTCATTAATTCAGAAATGGGGATTTGGGGGTGGGGGGGTTGTTGGACTGGGTACATGTAAGAAAGACAAAAGATTTCGGTTCTGCAGAAACGGCTAAAGTTGTTTTTGCTCTCGTTCGAGCAAATTGCCCATGAGGACTAGCAACACACGTTAGGGGGCCCAGGGCCTTTAAAACGGGTCCTGGGTTAGAATGGGTAGTGGATCCCTTGTGGGATGTTGTTGCTATTGTGGATTGTTTTATCCAGATGGTTTTGATCGGTGGCGAAATCTAAAATTTGTTACTACCGATTCTGTGGTGGTGGGGGTAATGTGACTGGGTGGGCGTGGCCTTTTTTTTTTTTTTACTTTTAAAACCTCTTCGGCGAAGAGGTTGTAAAAAAATGCTTTCAAAAAGCTCTGACGATCCCAGCTGAGTTGCCTGATCAGCAGAGACTTCTTTAAAAGTTTTTTTTTCTTTTAAAAGCCTTTGACAATCCCAGCTGAGCCGCGCGATCATCAGAGGCTTTTTGTTTTTACTTTTAAAAGCATTTTTTGGCCGAAGAGGTTGTAGAAAAAATGCTTTTAAAAGTAAAGAAAAAGCCTCTGATGATCGGGCGGCTCAGCTGGGCATGGGGGGGGGCAGGGATTTTTGCTACCGGTTCTCTGAACCACCCACCTCCATCGCTACCGGATCGGGCGATCTGGTCCGAACCGGGAGCGTTTCACCCCTGGTTTTGATATTTTTTGTGTTTCTGTTGTGCTTTCTAAGTTGCTCAGAAGCATAACGGATTGGGACGGCCCCTAAAGCAGACAAATAAATATATTTTAACAATTGAATAAATAAATAAAGCAATAAAATTTAACAATTTTATTAAAGCCAGCTGCCATTTCTGTTGATGCATAAATTATTCCTAGAAATTTGTATGGACAAAATTGAAGACCTCTATCTTTTCTTCCTCCTTCTCCGTCTTCCTTACTTTTCTCCTCCTCCACCTCCTACTTCCTCTTCTTCCTCCCCTTCCTCTTCCTCCTCCAGTCACTGTTCTTCCACCCTCCAAAGCTGATGTACCTCTAGTTTAATAGAGGCAGGAACAGAGTAGCTTCAGTACGCAAGTCAAAGAACATTTGAATAGAGTCGGCTAGTTTGTGACCTCCCATTGGACTGGAACAGCGAATCAGAAGACCTAAGTCAATGTTCCTCAACCTTGGCAACTTTAAGATGTGTGGACTTCAACTCCCAGCATGCTGGGAGGGAGGCGTGGCCAGCGTCGCGGCGGTACGATGGGTCCTTTGAGGGCTTCTGAAGACCCATCAATATCCCTGCTGTCTGGGTACTCCCAGCATGCTTGCTGGCTGGGGAATTCTGGGAGTTGAAGTCCACACAACTAAAAGTTCCCAAGGTTGAGGAATACTGACCTCAGTGCTGGATCAAGCAAAGAACGTTACCTAGTATGCCAGTGTCGCTAACTGAAGATTTTCTAGTGTTGGAATGGAGTCTTGTCTTTAGATATATGGGGTGGCTTTTTATGAAGTTCAGCTTTGTCACAGGTTCTCCAGTCTCTATCCAGACCTCTTTGGCAGTTGAGGTTGAATTCTTTGCAAGGACATTGAGTTCTCTGCTCCCTAATTTTGGCCATTCTCTAACTCAAGGGTGTCAAAATCAAGGCCCGCAGGCCAGATCCGGCTCACGAGTTGCTTAGATCTGGCCCGCAGGGCCACCCTGGAATCAGTGAAAGACCGGCCCGTGGAGCCTCTGCCAGTGAAAACGGAGCTCCATTTTCACTGGCAGTGGGCTGGAGGATGCCATTGCTTCCAAAAACGGAGCTCCTTTTCCAGTGGTGGTAGTCGAATAATTTAACGACTGGTTCTCTGCCCTAATGACCGGCTGGGTGGGCATGGCCATGGAGGGCGTGGCCAGGGGATGTGACAGGCAGCACTCAACCTCCTGCATCCTCCTGGGAGCAAAAACGGGCTGCGGGAGGGACATGCCACACACCCCGTGCCCCATTTTGGGCCTAGGAGGCCTCCCTGCACTTACTTGGGAGCCAAAATGGGGCGAGTCAGGACTCCTGGGAGGGGAGGGGCCAGCCAGCAGTTTAACTACCAGTTTTCCCGAACCGGCTGAATCCCACCATTGTCCTTTTCACTGGCAGAGGGCTGCCGAAAACAGAGCCCAGGAGGGCCACACTGAGATTATAATGAGAGGGAGTGTCAATGGATCCCCTCAGCTCTGTTCGGGCTACCACAGGTGCCCCCAACACGAGTGATATCAAACTGGCCACGCCCCCCTGGCCACGCCACGCCCCAGTCCCCCGAGGTCAAACACAACCGTGATGCGGCCCTGAATTAAATCAAGTTTGACACCACTGCTCTAAGTCATGCCTCTCTTAAACTAGTCAACAGCTCCAGTCGTTATCGTTTTTTGGCAGGCCTACTTGTGGGATAACAACAAGGACCTGGTGGAGTGGCTGGAGAAACAGCTGGTAGAGGAAGAAGGTGCCCGCTCAGTGGTTGATGAGAACATCAAATACATTTCCAGGGATTACGTACTCAAACAGATAAGAAGGTAAGAATGCTATGCAATGCTCAGGGACCCTATCTATGTCATAAATTCAAAATGTGAGTAGTCTACAGTAATCCTCGACTTACAACAGTTGGTTTAGTGACCGTTCGAAGTTACAACGCCACTGAAAAATGATGACCGTTTTTCACACTTGGGACCGTCGTGTGGTCATGTGACCAAAATTCATACTTACGACAGTGGCAGTGTCCCCGGGGGTCACACGATCCCCTTTTGCGACCTTCTGACAAGCAAAGTCAACGGGGAAGCCGGATTCACTTAACAGCCGTGTGACTAACTTAACAGCTGCGGTGATTCACTTAGCAACTGCGGCAAGAAAGGTCGTAAAATGGGGCAACCCTCACTTGCCCCCTGTCTCACTCGGCAACAGAAATTTGGGGCTCAATTGTGGTCGTAAATTGAGGATTACCTGTAATCTATTTTGGATTTTCTGGCCACGAAAAACCTGATTAATTTTGAATAATATGAAACTGAACTCCAGTGGTTTCCCTTGTGTATCTCTACTTCCAACATGCTCCTTTAGAAACTTTTTAAGGTGATCGCTGGAGCCTCCTTCTCCTTTGCTATCAACTGGGTTAGACCTACAGGAAGTCCTCAATTTACAGCCGTTCCATTTAGTGACCGTTCTCAGTTATAATGGCATTGAGAAAAGGGACACAGAACTGGTAACTCCATTCATGGCTGTTGCAATATTCCCACATTGATCAGAATTCAGCTGCTTGGAAACCGATATTTATTGAAGACGGTTGTGGCTTTCCCAGCAGTGGTGGGTTTCAAATTTTTTTACTACCGGTTCTGTGGGTGTGGCTTGGTGGGCAGGCAGGGGAAGGATACTGTAAAATCTCCATTCCTATCCCAATACAGGGGAAGGATACTATAAAATCTCCATTCCTACCCCAATCCAGAGGAAGGATACTGTAAAATCTCCATTCCTACCCCAATCCAGGGGAAGGATACTATAAAATCTCCATTCCCTCCCCAAACCAGGGGAAGAATACGGCAAAATCCCCATTTCCTTCCGATCAGCTGGGACTTGGGAGGCAAGAGAATAGATGGAGGAGGGGCCAGTCAGAATTTTTACTACCGGTTCTCCGAACTACTCAAAATTTCCGCTACCGGTTCTCCAGAACTCGTCAGAACCTGCTGAAACCCACCTCTGGTTCCCAGGGTCATCAGATCACCATCTGCAACCTTCCCAGCCGGCTTCTGACAAGCAAGGTCCATTGGAGAAGCCACAATTCACTTAACGGCCATTTCTGTTTATTTATTTATTTAGAACATTTATATTGCCGCCTACTCGCACATGGCGACTCAAGGTGGCTTACAAGGACATGAAAACACATTATAAAAGAATAAAAAGAAAACTCAGGGGTGAAATCCAGCAGGTTCTGACAGGTTCTGGAGAACCGGTAGCGGAAATTTTGAGCAGTTCGGAGAACCAGCAGATACCACCTCTGGCTGGCCCCAGAGTGAGGTGGGAATGGAGATTTTGCAGTATCCTTCTCCTGCCACGCCCACCAAGCCACGCCTCACCAAACCACACCACGCTCAAAGAACCGGTAGTAAACAAATTTGGATTTCACCACTGAGAAAACTAATAAAATAATAACAGCCCCCACACCCTGGTGACAACACACGTTCATACTAGCCATTTAATGGGCTCCATCCCGCTCTGGGTTCCCCAGGCCCACTGGCAGAACCACGTCTTCAGGGCCTTGCGAAAGAGAGTGGGGGCCAGTCTAATCTCGGGGGGTGGGGTGATATTCCAGAGAGAGGGAGCCACCACAGAGAAGGCCCTTCTTTTTCTGGGTCCCACCAAATGTATCTCTTTAACGGACGGGACCCGTAACATTCCTTGCCTCCCCCTTCTAGAGGGTCGGGTAGATTCTCTGCAGTGCAGTGATTTGCTTAACCACCATGGCAAAAAAGTTTCAAAATGGGGCGCGTCTCATTTAACAACAACAACAGCTTATGGGAATGGAAATTCTGGTCCCGATTGTCATCGTAAGTCGAGGACTACCTGTACTTGGTGGTCTGACCACAGAGCTTGGCTCCCCAGATGGAGTGTCGCTACTTCTCCTTTTTCTTCCTCCTAGCTTGGTCCAGGCTAACCCAGAGATAGCCATGGATTCCATCGTCCACATGACGCAGCACATATCGCCCACTCAGCGTACCGAGATCGTGCGCATTCTCTCCACAATGGACTCGCCCGCCTCCACGTAAGAGGATGCCCCACCCCCAATCGTGGAGGGCAAGAAAGGGCCGCTCGCCGCTCTCAACCCCCCACAACGTGGACCTGCCAAGAACTGCTGGAAAGTGACTTTTTCATTTTTTTTTTTTTAAATACCAGACTTCGACGGAAGACGGCATGGCATCCTTCTAGTTGCAAAAGACTCTAGGAACGCAGCTCCCCCTCCCCGCCCGTGCCCCCCCCCCCCAGTCCTAAAATAATTTATGGATGCCATGTAATCTTACCTATTTATTTAACAAAGAAAGTGACTGGACCAATATTGTAACTAACGGTTGTCTGTACAGCACTTATCCAGATTATGAATGGTACTGTTGTACCATGAGGTCACGGAATTTAAAGGGGGGGTGGGGTGGAGGGGGGAGATAAGGGGTCGATGTCCGTTGTGAGCCAGTTTGTCTGTTAGTTAACATCCCCCTCTCCCCAAACCCAAGATCCCCCTGGTTTCCTCATGGTAAACAGGGGCTGCTCACCCTCTCCCCATTTTCCCCGGGGCCCTTCGGTTCATCGGCTAATCCTGCAAAGGAGACGGGTAGCGATAGAAAAAAAAAATTACACGCACCCTCCTGAAGCAGCCTGGCGGGATCACCATTTCTGTGCCTAAAGGGAGACCCTCGGACTTTGTGTAGCTCACCCCCCCCAATCTGGAAAGAGCGTCTCCTTCCGTCACAAGGCAAGGACAGGGCCCATTTTCCTCTCGAAAGACTATGCAGCGGAAACCTGTTTTCTCCCTCCCTCGGCTGGGCTCCCTCCGTATATTCGCAAAGCAGCCAGCTGACGCTTAAAAAGCAGCACAATGCTTTCCATGGTCATAACTATCAGTCTTTGGGCGTTAAAACAGACCTATCCAGCACCCCTCGGTTTCCCAGGGCGGGCTGGACCAAACCCAGCCCAGAGTGCCTCTCTTATGTCAGGTATCGTGCCTCTCTGCCCCATTGCTTGGTCCCACAGCACAGATTAAGCCAACAAGATTTTGGCTTGCTGACATCCCCCCCTCCCCACCCCACCTGCCGATTTCCTTCTCGTGTTTTGCTCCGGGAAGGAAGCTTCACTTCGACCTGCCCCAATGAAATGGCCCTAATTAAGTTCTGAAACTGACCAGGGATGCATCAGAGCATCTCTTTCCACCGCCCTCCAGCCAGGACAGGAAGTGCTGGAAGCTACAACTGCTGGGGTTTTTTTTTGGGGGGGGGGGGATGTGGCAGATGTGTAGGACTGGAGGACCAGCAGCACTTAGTAAAATCTGCAGAGATGGGATTTTGGGGTTCTGGTAGGAATTAGGGGGCATGTGCCTTGCTGGGGTGGAGAGAGTCTCTGGCCCACCAGCAAGATTTGGGATCCCATTTTCAAAACTCAGTTGCCCAAGTGGTAGAAGAGCATTTCCTTTCTCCTTGCAGACACACCACACCTATATCACACAGCTGTGGGACACACACACACACACACACACAAAATTTTGGAATGGGGCAACTCTCCACAGCCACAACTCTCACAATTCAACAAACATAAAAGTGAAATTAATTTCAACAGAACCATTGCCAATAATAATAAAATTAAGTCAATCCAGAAACACAAGAGTTACATTAATTTTCAATGAAAATGTGGCCACTGACAATAAAATAACTGAGTGGAACGATTAATTCAATGTTGACTTGTCCCGCGGTGAGTTGGGCATGGCGAGGTGGCCGCAGTGAGCTGTCCTTGACCCCCTCAAGTTGTATAGCTGATTCTTCTTACCTGTGGGCCTATAGCTGTGATGGGAGAGTCTACTCTACACCCCCCCACACACACACCAACTCTCAGAGCCAGCCTTAGATCCAAGTTGGGGGGGGGGGGGCAGTCATAAAACCCCCAGCCACTTTAATGTTCTTTCTAAACCAAGGGTCTAATTTTTCCCTGCTAAAAAAAAACCCCAGCAGTTTGGAATTAATGCAGTTGGCTTTTTTTTTCATAAATTGCAAAGTGCTAAAATCCATCCTGCTCAACGTAATAACAGAAAGCAGGGAGGGAATTTAATTTGAGGGGGGGGTCTGGGTTGGGAGGATCCTTGTAGCACAGTATTAACCAACCAAGCTTCACTCAAAATCAAAACCGAGAATCTAGTTCCCAGGTGCATTTCATTTTTTTTCAACCTGGAAAGTGCCGAATGTGTGAACTAAAACGCCCCTTCGCTGTACTTCAGAGAGCCCAGCCTTCTCCAGCTTCCAGATGGGATGCACTTGACCTCAAAAGTTTCCCCGAAGTTATGTTCAAAGATTACTGGCCAGAATGGACATCGTGGACATCTGGAGGTCTAGAGTGACTTGCAGCAGGCTGAAACATCAAAAGGAACCCCGTTTGAAGGGAGATAGAAATTCTTCCGCAAAGCACATATTTTGGGCTAAAATAACGCAGTTCTACTTAGATCATCCTAACAAAATGTTCCAAAAGAAGAGGTTTACTTATGGGACTGTGGTGGTGGGCTTGAATTTCCACCAGATTTCCCCTCCAGGGTTCAGTGCCTTTCTTTTTTTTTTTAAACTCCCCCCTCCCCTGAATTATTTCTTCATTAAAGAAAATAGATGTTCAGCGAAACCCCCAGGATGGCCCAGGTTCCAGAGAGCACAATTGCATTCGAGATGATTTACCCCAACAACTGCCATGGAATCTCATTGATCCCATAATCCTTCCAAGAACCGAGTCTTAGATTCTCACATCCGTCTTTGCAATTTCTGTGTCCTTCCTTCCCTCATGCAAAACATACGAACCGATCTGTTGTGTGTGTCAAGGAGTTCTGGATTCCAACAGCTTTGTAACCTCCCGCTTAAGCCTGTCAAATGGCCACTACTTTTGACCCCCACGCCGATTCTTTTTTAGAGGCTGCAAAAACAACCACAGTGAAAATAATCATACCCCTTAAATTCTAGTCCACCAAAGTTAAAAAAAATAAAATAAAATCAACACATCCTCACACAGGATTGAAGAGAGGAGGAAAAACAAGCAAAGAGGCATTCTGGATGCTTTCTGAATCCGTTCGGTCCCTAAAAGATGCCACGACCATTATGATTTTAGCAGGAATAAATTCAGACAAAACCTCTCGCTCGGGAGTATTAACGTGCGTTTTGCTTTGGGAGCATTGTCAGGTCTGAAGTTGTTCCACTTACCTCAGTTTTCTTTTAATAAAACCAACAATCAATTTTGTGTCTGCATTCCTTGGTGTGACTTTCAGACGTAAAGGGATCTTTGGACAACAGTCGGTGAATATTGAAATACCGTATTTTTTGGACTATAAGACACTCCGGACTATAAGACGCACCTACCTTTTGGTGAGGAAAATGAGAAAAAATAACCTGCCTCTGCCTCCCAGCATCCATCTGGTATTCATCTGGCCCGTTTGCTGTGGCCTGTTTGCTGCCGCAGCCCATCCATTGTGGCCTATTCGCCACCGCCCGTTCGACACTGATGCAGCCCATTCTAGAACAGCTAATCGGCGCCGCACCAACCCGCTCCCCCTCACCGCAATATTCACTGTATAAAACACACAGACATTTCCACCCACTTGGGGGGGGGGGGTGAGTCTTATACTCCAAAAATACGGTATATTTCTGCTCCAGGCAAGATGCTCACTTTGAGGACATCCAACTCTGTTGCATGTTTGGGCTTCCCGTAGTGAAATTAGCTTAGAAACATGACTGCTGTTCCTCAGTAAGCATCAAGAAGTAGTATAATTCTCTAGGGAGATTCTCAATCATCCAGGTCATGTTTATCCCAAAAGAACTTTTATCGAAAGGCAACTGGACTTCATTTTTCCTTGAAGACCTTTCTCTTCTCATCCAAGAAGCTGAAGAAGCTTCTGTGATGAGAAGTGAAACCTCTTCAAGAAAAAAGAAGAAAGTCCAGTTGCCTTTTGGAAAAAGCTCCTTTGGAAGGATCAAGCGGTGTAGTTTAGAAATGGAAAGTGATAACCAGCATGCAATTCCCAGAATCCACTAACCTCTACAGCCTCGGAGAACATTTTTGGAGAAAAGCCCCCATGTAGGTTTCATTTGATCACCGGGCAGTAGGCCAAATCCCATAGGTCCCTCTCTCCTACTACATATGGGCAGCCACTTTATCAGAAAGCTGTTTGATCAGTGTGGAATCCATGGTGCTCTGATGACGTTACCTAGTTGGGCAATGAAATGTCGGCAAGAAAACCAACACGCTCAGAGAGCACCGAGGACCTCTAACTTCAACTAATATTCTATTGGTCAGTCTTCATCACCACTCCCACTTAACCCTCTAAGTTGAGTTTGTTCGCACAAAAGCATATAGCAATTCCACATTCCCCAAACTCACTAAACTCACAAGCAAAGTCATCTAGGTCAGGGACGGCTAACCTTTTCCAGACTGAGTGCCCAAAGCGCGTCCGTGCATGCCTGCACCCCCAAAATGCAATGCGCGTGCTCCTGTGTGCATGCGTCTCACCCCTGTGCATGCGTGTGAGCACCCCCGCATGTGTCCCTCCCCTCATCCATGCATGCGTGGGGACCCCCCCGTATGCACGCACGGCCCCCCGCATGCACCCCAGCCCATGTATGCACAGCCCCCTGCATGCACCCAGCCCCATGCACATGCACGCACATATGTGCGAGTGGCACCTTTAGTTTTACCTTAATGAAGAAACTAACATTAAAAAGAGCAGTGCGTTGATGTCGGCTTTCAAGGTAATCCCGAGAGGAAGCTAAAACCGTGAGACTATCTTCAGAGAATCTTGCATGTCTGAAAGCACATTCACACCTGCTTTTATTTTCCAGAGAACAAGGGAGGATTCCTTCTGAGATGCTCTCTCCACCTTCATCCCTCCTTTGGATTCAGGTTTCTCTTACCAGATTGCTGTTAACCTTCTTCCTGTCTCCCAAGGCAACTCCCACACCATTGGAAAACAATACAACATCTGTTGTATTTCTCTCCCCACCCCCCATTTGTCTAGACTTCCCTTTTTCCCCTCCGCCTGCTGCTGACTTAAGTCTACCCCAGAAGATAAAAATAGAAATAGAATAACCGAGTTGGAAGAGACCTTGAAGGTCTTCTAGTCCAACCCCCTGCTTAGGCAGGAAACCCTGCCAAAATCTTAAAAACTCCCAGTGTTGGAGCATTCACAACTTCTGGAGGCAAGTTGTTCCATTGATTAATTGTTCTAACAGTCAGGAATTTTCTCCTTACTTCCAGGTTGCTTCTCTCCTTGATTAGTTTCCACCCATTGCTTCTTGTCCTGCCTTGAAGTGCTTTGGAGAATAGCTTGACTCCCTCTTCTTTTTGGCAGCCCCTGAGATATTGGAAGACTGCTATCATGTCACCCCTAGTCCTTCTCTTCATTAAACAAGACACATATACATCGGGGTGAAATCCAGCAGGTTCTAACAGGTTCTGGAGAACCAGTAAAGGAAATTTTGAGTAGTTCAGAGAACCGGCAAATACCACTTCTGGCTGGCCCCAGAGTGGGGTGGGAATGGAGATTTTGCAATATCCTTCCCCCAGGAGGGGAGGAAATGGAGATTTTGCAGTATTCTTCCCCTGGAGTGTGGTGGGAATGGAGATTTTGCAATATCCTTCTTCCCCTGCCACGCCCACAGAACCGGTAGGGAAAAACTTTGGATTTCACCCCTGATATAGATAAGCTATAACTTCCCTGAGAAGTCCCATAAGGGAAAAGAGTTGCAACCTGTAGAAGACGTTCGTTTACTCTTCCTTTCCAGACTTGCTAAAAGTAAAGCCTTTTTCAAGTTGAGCTCTTGCTGGTTTCAGAGATTGGTTTGTGCAGTTTTCTTGGCAATAATACAGAAGAAAAGGAAAAAGAAGAGGAGGGAAGAGGGGCAGGGAGGAGAGGAGAGGGGAGAGAGGAGAGGGAAAAAAAGGAAGAGGAGATGGGAGTGGAGAAAAGGGGAGAAGAGGAGGAGGGGAGTGGAGAGGAGAGTATGGAAGAGAAGAAAAGAGAGAAGAGAGGAGGGGGGAGGAGAGGTGAGGTGAGGAGAAAAGAGAAAGGAGGGGAGGAGAAGAGAAGAAAAAAGAAAAGAGGAGAGGACAATTCTAGTCTAGCCTACAACATGAGGACTGGGGAACTCTGGGAGTTGAAGTCCTCCCATCTTTAAAATTGCTGAGGTAAAAAAAAAACATGGGGACAGATAAAACTAATAGATTTACCCAAGAACAGTTCACTTCACCTTGTTTGGCTGAGTTCCATAGATTAAGATCATTAGACAGATCTTGAAAGGGACCTTGTAGGTCATCTAGTCCAACCCCCTCCTCAAGCAGGAGATCCTACACCATTTCTGGCAAATGGCGGTCCAATCTTTTCTTGAAAGTCTCAGCGCCCGTGATGCAATTTGTATGTCTTTAAATTGAGCAAAGGCTGCAGGCCGTTATAGGGACAAATTCAAATTCTATTTTGTATCCCAATTTCAGGGGCCTTTGTGTCTGTCGAGCGGACGGTGAAAGCGGCCTCCATACCACCTAATGCAAGGGGGCTTCTTTTGAATGGTCTCTGCCTTATTCCCCCCCCCCCCCCTGATGCTTCGGATCCAATAAAACCCCACCTCTTCACATTCAGAGAAAGTGGGGGTCGCCAAAACAATTTCATGCATTAAAACTGCTTCACAAATGGCTGCTCGAACTCACACTGCCATTTCCCTCACCGCTACTCAGCTGAATTTAATTGCAGGTACGGCTAATGGAACAGTTTTCCCCCTACTAGGTAGGCTGCATAAATGAACCTGTTTACCCCAAACTGATTCTTTTATTTTTTTTTCATTTAAAAAAACCCACCCATCCACACACACACACACACACACACAAATACCTTTGTGCCAAGACCTCTAGGAATCAGCACCATGGACAGCTCGAGCCCAACTTAGACGTGTATGAAACTGAGATCAAATCCAGTTGATTGGTATGTCCTTTTTAGAACACAGATCATTAAAGATAGATAGATAGATAGATAGATAGATAGATAGATAGATAGATGATAGATAGATAGATAGTTAGATACATAGATAGATACATAGATAGATACATACAGAGAGAGAGAGAGAGAGAGAGAGAGAGAGAGAGAGAGAGAGAGAGAGAGAGAGAGATATTTGGGATGAGGGTCTGGCTAACTGATGAGGACTTATAAGTCCAAAATAGATCTATCTTAGTCTCCTTAGTCTCCCAATGGGCAGCAGAGTGTTTGCTGGTTGCCAGGGGAAAAAAAGCCTAGAAACTAGTGGATTGTGATTTCACTGAACTAAGGCTGCATAAAAATCTTGGTTTACATAGGAAGAACCTGGCTAAAGAGAAATACATACATACATACATACATACATACATACATATACACACATATATACACTCCTCAAAAAAATAAAGGGAACACAAGGAGAAGACATCCGAGATCTGAA
>WNWU01000013.1:21496032-21518249 GCA_012654045.1 Ptyas mucosa
CCCTTTAGTTGTTTGAGCAGTGTATAAACTACTGTATGTAAAGAACAAAGTATTTAATAAGGCTATTTCTGCAACATATTAGTACTATCAGATTATACACTGCTCAAAAAAATAAAGGGAACACAAGCAGAAGACATCCGAGATCTGAATGAATGAAATAGCATTATTAAATACTTTGTTCTTTACATACAGTAGTTTATACACTGCTCAAACAACTAAAGGGAACACAAAACTACTGTATGTAAAGAACAAAGTATTTAATAAGGCTATTTCATTCATTCAGATCTTGGGTGTCTTCTGCTTGTGTTCCCTTTATTTTTTTGAGCAGTATATATATATTTGCTTTCTTCTCTAGATATATGATGGAAGACTCAAAGAGATGCCTCTCTCGAACCCTGGACATTCACTAGCAACCAATATTCATATGTTTAAAATACCCAGAAGGGTATCCCCGAAGTGTGAAAGCTTTCAAATGTCGGCAGATCAAAGTGTGATCATCTTTTTAATTTAAACCTTTTGTTGCCTCAGTGATCTTAAGAGAGGCAGAGAGAGAGAGAGATCAAAATAAAGCTGAAACAAAAACAGCTGCTTTGTAGTTGCATTTCCCCCCCCAAAAAACCTCTCTCCTTCCCCCCCTACCACCCTTTGCTTGAGTCCCTTCTCTCAATTTAGGCCGTGAAATAGGTCAGCTCTATTACCGATCAGCCTTCCCAGAAATATTTAAAACAAATTGAATTGCACACCCAATACCCATCACAATTATGCCAGCCACAATAACTAAATTAGCAATTCAACAAAATAATTGGAAATGCGATTCTCTCTATTCCGAGGCTTCCCTGAGGGCTTTTGCCGATCGGTGGGGGGGAAACTCCGCTTTACTAATTCAGAAGCTAATTAGAGCCACACTTGTAAATGAAGTTGTTTGTCTCAAAGTTGAAATTCGGTCCCCGCTTTTATTTATTTATTTGTTTGCATTTTTTGTGGGGGACGGGGAGAAAGAGGTTGCCTTTCTTCCTTATATGCATGTTGCAAATAAAAATAACAACAACAACCCAGCAACCCTTACAACTGGCTAAAATCATTTAAATTCTGTTGGTCATTGAAGATATGAAAAGACACATTTGTCTTGAGTTACGCCTGTATTTTCCTTCCCTCTTTAAAAAAAAAACCAACAACTTTAAACCTACTGACTCTGCCTTTCAAAAAGGTAGAAAATGACAAATGACACGGTTTCAGCCAGAGAGAAGCAACCTCATCCCAAATCTCCAGGGCCAAGAAAACAAACAAAGGCTCTCCAGACTGTGTACATCTTTGGACCAAAGTTGTTCAGCGGTTCGAATCCCTGGTGCCGCGTAACAGGGTGAGCTCCCGTGACTTGTCCCAGCTTCTGCCAACCTAGCAGTTCGAAAGCACGTAAAAAAATGCAAGTAAAAAAATAGGAACCACCTTTGGTGGGAAGGGAACAGCATTCCATGCGCCTTTGGTATTTAGTCATGCCGGCCACATGACCACGGAGATGTCTTCGGACAGCGCTGGCTCTTCGGCTTTGAAACGGAGATAAGCACCGCCCCCTAGAGTCAGGAACGACTAGCATATATGTGCGAGGGAATCTTTACCTTTATCTTCCAGGGAGAAATGGATAGTTCCCTTATTCCATATAGACTCACAGGACTGGTGTAGTGGTTAAGACATCAGGCTAGAAAGCAGGAGACTGTGAGTTCAAGTCCGACCTTAGGCACAAAAGCCAACTGTGTGACTTTGGGCCAATCACCAGGAGACTGTGAGTTCTAGTCCCACCCAGCCAGCTGGGTGACTTTGGACCAGTCCTTCTCTCTCAGCCCAACCCACCTCACAGGATTGTTGTTATGGGGGAAATAAGGAGGAGGAGGATGTGTTGGATATGATTGCCACCTTGAGTTATTTGTAATGATAATAAAGGCAGGATACAAATTAAATAAATGAATAAATCCGAAGACCTTGAGTGCTTTAGAAAAGACACACCAGAGTCGGAGCCTTACTATGTTTACACTTCCCTGAATCAAAACTAGTCAATACTGGCTTGTTATGAGTGACCCAAGTTTATGAGGTTTAACGCATGGCTCAAGGTCTTGGGAAAATCCAGAAGAAAGTTTTGGATAAACACAACGAAAGACATCAATGGAATTGACGCTCATCAATTTTCGACACCATAAAGCAACCAAGCAGAGGCTCACAAAACAATTTTGTAAAAAATAAAATGAAATGTGTAAATCGTAACCACTTTACTTCGGGACACTCCAAATGGCCATAAATGCGGGCCAGTTGCCAAGTGCCCAAAATGCAGTCACATGACCATGGGAGGGAACTGTTGGAAGTACAGAACCAGGCCGTAAGTACCTTTTGGGGATTTGTCATAATTTCAACCAGTTGCTAAGCGACCGTTCATAAATCGAGAACTATCTGCAAGGGGACACGAGGAGAAAAAAAAGACCTGCGCCATCACTGTTCTTAGCCTTAATGGCTGGTAAAGGAAGCCCTTCCTATTCCCCCTATTTTAAGAACCCATTTCTATTTTAGGCTTCACTTGTGCCATTTTAAACCTGCATGCTTCTGCACTGCTTAAACTAATGACCCGCTGCCTATAAGAGCTGCCTACGTGGAAAGGAGGGACAAGATTCTCACTAAAATAAGCAGGAAGGCTCAAAGCCCTTTTCTTGCTGTGTGATTTTATAGAAAAAGCTACTTGTGAGACTTGGAAGAATTTCCTGACCTTGTGTGCGTTGCATGCCTAGTCACTGTATTTAGTCATTTAATAATAATAATAATAATAATAATAATAATAATAATAATGATGATGATGATAATGATGATGATATTGATGGTTAAGATCAGGAGTACTGAAAAAAGAAACAGAAAGCTTTATTTTGGCAGCTCAAAGCCCTAGCCACAAACTGCATGAAGGCAAAAATTCAACATGTTACCACCAACAGCAAATGCCGCCTCTGTAATGAGAAAGATTAGACAGTCGACCCACCTGATCAGTGGATGCAGCAAACTGACTACCTACAATGCCATGACCGCATTGCTAAGATCATTCACTGGAAATTGTGCCAGACGTTTGGATTTGAGTACAGCAAAAACCACTGGGAACATCAGGTTGAGAAAGTTTTAGAGAATGAGAAACTCAAGATCTTGTGGGACTTCAGGATTCAGACTGGCAGGCACTTGGTCCACAACACACCTGACATAACAATAGTCGAAAAGAAAAAAGTATGGTTCATTGACATTGCAATACCTGGTGATGCACGGATTGAAGATAAGCAGCAAGAAAAAATCACCAAGTACCGGGACTTGCAAATTGAAGTTGAGCGACTGTGGAAAAAGAAATCGTGTGTTGTCCCGATTGTAATTGGAGCCCTTGGAGCAATACCCAAAGGGCTACCCCGCTATTTAGAAATTCTAAATTTACCAGACTTGAACATTTTGACTTTACAAAAAAACCACCTTACTCGGAACAGCTTACATCCTCCGACGATACCATAACAGTTCCTAGGTCCTTGGTTAGGACTCGAACTGCTGAGCTATTAACCAGCCTCAAAGGCTGTGAATCTCACTAAAGATTAACCAATAATAATAATAAAAAATATTTTTAGTTATTAATAATAAAATTTAATAAAAGTTATTAATAAAATAATAGTCATTAGTTGCGTGCCTAGTCAATGTTGTATGTACACATACAACATTGTGTATGTTGTGTGCCTGGCCACCTTGCCTGACTAGGTGGCTCGGTGGCTAAGACACTGAGCTTGTCGATCAGAAAAGTCGGCAGTTTGGCGGTTCTAATCCCTAGTACAGGTCTCCTATGTGAGCAGAGGGTTGAACTAGATGACCTCCAAGATCCCTTCCAACTCTTACTGTTATTGTAATTTTTCTCTCTCTCTTTCTCTCTCTCTTACACACACACACATAAAAGAGAGAGAGAGAGAGGAGGGAGGGAGGGAGGGAGAGAAAGAGAAAGAAAGAAATGGGGGATTTTCTAAGGATAAGCCAGCAGTGTGTGGCAGCAGCCAAAAAAGCTAATACAGTCCTTGGTTGTATAAATGGAGGCACAGAATAAAAATTACATGAAATATTAGTATCGCTTTATAAAGCCTTGGTAAGGCCACACCTGGGATACTGCATCCAGTTTTGGTCACCACATTACAAAAAAGATGTTGAGACGTTGGAAAAAGTGCAAAGAAGAGGAACTAAAACAATGAAATGCCTGGAGACTAAAAATATATGAAGAATGATTGCAAGAATTGGGTTTCGCTAGTCTAAAGAAAAGAAGGACTGGGTGGGACATGATAGCAGTATGACAGTATTTGAGGGGCTGCCACAAAGAAGAGGGGGTCCAAAGCACCTGAAGGGAAGACAAGAAACAATGGATGGGAACTAATCAAGGAGAGAAGCAACCTGGAATTAAGGAGAAACTTCCTAACAGTGAAGACAATTAACCAGTGGAACAGCTTGCCACCAGAAGTTGTGGGTGCTTCATCACTGGAGGTTTTTAAGAAGAGACTGGACAGCCACTTGTCTGAAATGGTATAGGGTCTCATGCTTGAGCAGGGGGCTGGACTAGAAGACCTCCAAGGTTCCTCCCAGCTCTATTCTGATTGATGCTAGCTCAGGAAGGCGCTAAAATCACTCAGCTTGGCTATGATACTATAACTTGCTACCATAAACATAGCTGTTATTTCGAGCAGTAGCAAACCTCTCTAGACAGTTCAGTGACATTGCAAAGATTAGACTGAGCTCCAAAATTACCGAAGCAAAGAAATGTTTCTTCTGGAAATTTACCATCTTCCTTTTGGGAAAAGAAAACGGATCTTCCGTGCAAGGTTAATGGATGCGACGTTGGGTTTCCCTTTTGCTGAAGACTTTTTTTTTAAGGTCTGCATTTTTATGGCATTGCATCATTTACATAAGGAGGTATGTCAAAAGTTTGCTTAGGTGCTAAATTCAACATTTTGGAGTCTCCTTGATTCAGCTTCTCTCTCTCTCTCTCTCTCTCTCTCTCTGACATTTCAAACAAGGTGAATGCCAGCAATCGGTGTTTGAGAGAGATTTAATGTCTATGCAGCTGGCAAACTCCAGTCAGCGCCAAAGGGAAATTTACAAAGATCACACAAGACCAAAATGAAGAGACACAAAAAAATATACTCACCTCATTTATCTGAGATGGGAAGCTTTATTTATAGTGACCTTCTGGTTCCAATTCAATGGGTCACTTCCAGTGGTGGGGTTCAAATAATTTAACAACCGGTTCTCTGCCCTAATGACCGGCTGGGTGGGCGTGACAATGGTGGGCATGTTCAAGGGGTGTGACATGTAACACTCAGCCTCCTGCACCCCCCCCGGGAGCAAAAATTGGCCGAGGGGGGGATGCACTGCCCCTCGCACCCCGTTTTGGGCCTAGTAGGCCTCCCTGCAGCCTCCTGGGAGCAAAAATTGGCCGAGGGGGGGATGCACTGCCCCCCACACCCTGTTTTGGGCCTAGTAGGCCTCCCTGCAGCCTCCTGGGAGCAAAAATCGGCTGGGGGGGATGCACCGTCCTCCACACCCCGTTTTGGGCCTAGTAGGCCTCCCTGCAGTCTCCTGGGAGCAAAAATGGGCTGTGGGGAGGGGACGGACGGACATACACCGCACCCCGTTTTGGTCCTAATAGGCCTCCCTACACTTACCTGGGAGCCAAAATGGGGTATGTGGGGACTCCTGGAAGGGGCAGGCCAGCCAGTAATTTAACTACCGGTTTGCCTGAACCGGCTGAATCCCACCACTGGTCACTTCCATGACTTGGGACCTGGCTCTCTTCAGGAATTCTACCCTTTAAAGAGGATTTTGTGTAGAAGTCTTCCTCATAAGGAGATCTTAAGTGGTCCATCTCATTCAACATTACCTGCCCTTATTCGGCCTCCTTATTAGGAAACTACAACAGAGAGTACAAGAGTGTAGAGAATCAGTAACTGCCGAGCATTAAGGTAGCTCTGATGGAGGAGCAGGTTGGAGATGGAGGAGAAGGTTGACGGGGATGGCAGGAGTGGACAAGAAGTCTGCAGAGAAAATCCCTCGATTACCTATGAAACCAGTAGAAGCAAACTTCCTTACCACTTTACACTGTCTGGCCTTGACATGAGAAGGGAGGGGAGGGGAGGAGGGAGGAGAGGAAGAGAGAGGGAAGGGGGGACAGGAGAGGAGGGGAGGGGAGAATGTCAATTCACAAAGCATCCCTGGCCTGCTCTCGAGTTGCCATAGGCAAGGGGAAAATCTACGAAGCAACACAGCAGCCACAGACAGGAGCATATTCCAGACATATCTTTCTCAAGGCTGTCTCCCAGGGTTACCGACAGTGGCCGGCAGGAGGGGAATGGTCTCTACAACCCACGAAATTGCCCCGTTGGCAAATGTGATTGATGACAAACCCTGGAGGGAGGGGGGAAAAACAGGGCCATGATTAGGGCTGTAAATTATGTAGGGTCAGAGTTGGTTCATTTGGTAAATAACTGAATTTCTTTTGAAGCTTGGCGCAAGGCTCATGATTTAATTAGGGCATCTGTCAGAACCCTGAGGGAGAGGAGAGGGAGAGGGAGAGGGAGAGGGAGAGGGAGAGGGAGAGGAGAGGAGAGGAGAGGAGAGGAGAGGAGAATAACTGGCGGATAACAGGAACGGAAATCCAACATAGATGGAAGGAAGTATATGGTAACCCACAATTTAATAAATTGGCATAGAACTGGTCCTGCCAATCTCTAAGGACTACTGGTAGTCTTCAACTTACAACCACAGAATTTCCACTAAGTAAGATGATTGTTAAGTGAGTTGCATCCAATTTTACGTCCTTTTTTTTGCCATGGTTGTTAAGCAAATCACTGCAGTTGTTAGATGAATCACATGGTCATTAAGCAAATCTGGCTGCTTCCCAGATTGACTTTGCTTAAGGTGAAGCCAGCTGTAATAGTCACATGACTGCATGTTGCCGTGACTGTCATAAATACATGCCAGTAGCCAAGTGTCCAAATTTTAATCATGTGACCATGAGGATGCTGCAATGGTCATAAATGCGAGAACTGGTTGTAAGTCACTTTTTTTCCAGTGCAGTTGTAAATTCAACCGGTCACTAAACAAATGGTTGTAAGCCGAGGACTGTCTTTATGAATACCAAGGAAGTCTTATTCGTGAAAGAGAAGGTTGTCAGCATGTTTTTAAACAGTTTTTATTAGTTTATAGTGTAGCATAGAAAAAAACCACAAAAGTAAATAGTAGGGAAAATAGGGAAGGGAAAAGTGAAAGAAAAGGGGAAAAATAAAAATAAAAAGCATTGACTTCCAATTCCCTTTGGTGCAGTAGAATAAGGCATTAACATCAAACTTCAACTTTTTATTTTTACATAATAGTTTAAACTAGCCATTCCTATAACAACAAATCTATCTAATGGGTAAAACCCAAAATCAAAGTTTAATTTTTTTCCACCTCGAGCACAAAGTCCAGAAGCGGTTTCCAAATAGAAATAAAAGCATTATATATATATTTTATATCTAAATATAAATACTTTTATTTCTATTTGGAAACCGATTTTGGACTTTGTGCTCGAGGTGGGAAAAAAATGTAACTTTGATTTTGGGTTTTATATATATTCTTTTATCCAAACAGTCAATTTAGGCATCCCTGCTAACCCTATCAATTTTTGCAACCATTCCTCCATTGTGGGGATCGCGATGAGCTTCCATTTTTTTTCGCAAATTAATCTTGCTGACGTCAACATACGTAACATCAACGTTCCGAATTTTTTTTTCCTCTGGGTCTTCTTCCACTAAACCCCAAAGAAATGTTTTTAAATTCCACCTTCCTATACATTCATCTTCTCCTTTCTTTCAATA
Source organism: Ptyas mucosa (assembly GCA_012654045.1). Lineage (NCBI taxonomy): Eukaryota > Metazoa > Chordata > Lepidosauria > Squamata > Colubridae > Ptyas > Ptyas mucosa. The sequence continues at coordinate 21,503,925 of WNWU01000013.1, forward strand.
ATCAAAGTGTGTTTACAGAAGATAGTAAGCCATAAATAAACCCATTAATAATCCACAGTTTACTTAGCCATGAGTGACCATGTCATAAAACCCCCAGCCCAGAGGAATATAACTGAGTTTATACACGGAAAGGTTAAACTTGCAAATCTAATTTGCAGTGCTCAGAATAATAAACTGTATTTATTAAAAAAAACAAAAAAACACCAAAGTACACAGTAGATAATAAAACAAGACTGTCAAACCAATTAGTTAATTAGGCCCCTTTCGGTGAACCAAGTTAATGAATCATTACATTTGTAGAGTACTTGCATGTTACTGAAATCTTAGTTCAAGCATCTTTTTGAAGTATTAAGGGAGGTCTGAAGTAACCCACAATTTAATAAGCAAAGCAAATCCTCCACATGCAAATACAAAGCCCGTTTTTCAGCGGAGGAATATTCTTTGCAGGAGTTTGCACAAGGATTCAAGTTTGAAATCTTTCAAAGTTTGAAATCCTCCCGGTTCAAAATACCCGCTACCCTAACTAGAAAGTTTTGAGTCATTCTTGAAACCCTTAAAGAGCAGGGATGCCCAATCTTGGCAACTTTAAAACCTAGTGTCATGGCCCCGTCAAAGCCTGTTGTTGCGGAGGACAATGAGTCAGAGCTGGGGCTGAAGGAGGTCGAAGGGGCGGCCTCGCTGGCTTTGGAGGAACGCGGGGAGGAGCAGGATGAGGCAGCCCCGAGTCCTTCAGGTTTGGGATGGCTTGCCAGCAGGGAAGAATGGGGACATGGTGACCGAGAGGGGGGGGGGCAAGCAGTGGAGATGAGGAGCGACAGAGCTCTGGTGACGAGCAAGGACCGCCTCCTCCTGATCTCTGAGCATGGAGAGAGGAGAGGAGGCAGCAACAGTGCAGGCTGACCCGACAACTTGGGAGGAGAGCGCCCTGCCCTTCTTCACAAGGCACACCTGGGGACTGAGACTTAAGGAGACACTGTGGGGAGGGGCATTTGTCTGGAACAAACGCTGAATTTGTGGAGTTTGGTGTGCCTTTGCCGACGTCTGGAGTTCATTGGACATCTTGCCTTGTTCCTTTGCTTCCTGGACTCATTGCTTTGTTCCTTTGCTTCGTTGGGACTCCTTGACTGGTTCTCTTGACCCGCTGGACTTCTTGCCTTGAAGTCATTGTGCTAACAGCTTTTTGCTGGACTACTCATAGCCAGAGGCTGCTGGAAGTGTGTGTGTGAGTGCTTTGCTTTGGGACTTGCCATAAACGTGGGAGCATTTGGGGAAAAGTTGGGAGTAATAAAGGGAAGTTTTGAACTATTAGCTGACTGTGTTGCCTTCGTGTGATGCCTTGCCTGGGCCATCACACCTGTAGACTTTAACTCCCAGAATACGTGCCAGTTGCCAAGCGTCCAAATTTTTATCATGTGACTGTGGAAAATTCCACAACGGTTGTTAAGTACGAACGAGTCACATTCTTTTAGTGCTTTTTTAATTTTGAATGGTCACTAAAAGAATGGTTGTACGTGTACAAAGAGAGGGAGGGAGAGGATTCTTAGACTGATGAAATCTGGCAGAAGACACAAAACAGTTGAACAGCTGAAACTTTCATGCAAAATCGAATTTGGGTCGCTTGGAGGTGAGAGATACTTCCAACGTAATCTACCGGATCCCCTGCGTGGATTGTCCCTGTGATTCTGCAGGACAAGCGGGGAGGAAGCTAAGCCATCAGATTGCAAGAACGCAAGTGAGTGGTCAGACGAGGAGACCCAAGCTCATTGCAATCAACAAGGACAAACATTCAATTTCGCAGCTACTAAGATTGTTGGCCGAGCAGGGACAAAAATAGCCAAAGAAGCAATTGAAGGATTTATCTGCAGCTTATCAGGTACTTAAGAGCCAAGGGCTTGGCAGCACAACAGCAGCCAATCTCTAGCCATCAACACACCAATCAGCCAATAGGAAGGCACCACACAAACCCAATTCACAGAACAGCCCAAAGCATGTATTCCAGTAGAGAAATTCCCTGAAGATGGGCTCCATCATGAGTCCAAAAGCTCAGAAGACCAGGGACCAACCCAAATTCGATTTCCCATCATTATCCTGGGATAAATATATTTGCCTTCATTCATGAAACTTTCATCACCAAAAATAATTTCCTGAACAGAATAGTATTGGAAGGAACCTTGGAGATCTTCTAGTTCAACCCCCTACTAAAGCAGAAGACCCTATCCCATTTTAGAGAAGTGGCTGTCCAGTCTCTTCTTCAAAACCTCCGATGTTGGAGCACCCACAACTTCTGGAGACGAGTTGTTCCACTGATGAATCGTTCTCACTGTCAGAACTTTTCTCCTTAGTTCTAAGTTGGGTCTCGCCTTGAAGAGTCTCCACCCATTGGTTCTTGTCAGACCCCAGAAGCAGAAATGGCCCACCGCAAAGGGCAACATTTGAAAGCAGTTTCTCTTGGGACTATTTTCACACACACACACACACACACACACACACACACACGCTGAGGAAAGAAAGGAATTGAAGATGGATGAAAAGGAAAATAAGAAGATGAAAAATCAATGCACTTCCCCAAGATCTACAGCCAAGACTTGGCTGCAAACGCACCTAAAGATTTATCCATCCATGCTACCTACATTTTCCAAGACAAAATTCAATAGCCACTTTGACACAGATACTTTCTGCACCCCAGCAGGAGGTACAAATTAGAAAATGTTGGCCTTTTTTTGGGGGGGGGGCATGTTTGTTTGGGTGTAACTGCCCTTATGTGCCCCAACTTGGAGAATACACCTTTTAATGGGAATTCACAAATTGTTATTTCGTTATCTAAAAGTAGCTTTGGAATTTGTGGAGGTATGCACTTTCTATAACTACTGTATTTTTCGGAGTATAAGATGCACTGGGGTATAAAATGCACCTTAGTTTTTGGGGAGAAAAATAGGGGAAAAAAATTCTGCCTACCAGGTATTCATCTGGTTAGCGTCCTTAGCCTGGTCAGCTTCAGCACATTAGTTCGCTCGCTGGTTTTGAGGTTGGGGCTGATTGGGACTAAAAAACAGCTTCTAAAGAAGGGGTCTCCAACCATGGCAACTTTAAAACTTGTGGACTTCAACTCCCAGAATTCCTCAGCCAGGAAAGCTCAGTGGGCAGAGTTAGACTGCAATAGCAATAGCACTTAAGACTTATATACCGCTTCACAGTGCTTTTACAGCCCTCTCTAAGCGGTTTACAGAGTCAGGATATTGCCCCCAACAATCTGGCTCCTCATTTTATCCACCTCGGAAGCACGGAGGGATGAGCCAATCTTAAGCCGGTCAGGATCGAAGGAATCAAACTGCTGGCAGTCGGCAGGGTTAGCCTGCAATGCTGCATTCTAACCACTGGACCATCACAGCTCTTAACGCCCATTTGAAGTTATGACAGATCTACCCTGGGGGCTTCTTAGGACCAGGATTTGAAATTTCAACAATTAAGCCCACCCCCCTCCAAAGTCACATGACTGATCTTCAGACCCTCGCAATATAGCTTCTTTTATAGCCATTTATAGCATCCTGTGGTCACGTGATTGCTTTTGCTGAAAACTGGTACTTCCAATTTCGGCACCCATAGCGAACAATGGGTTCGCTTAACAACCACGGTGTTGGTTTAACAACTATAGTGGCCATTTTGCCGTGTTCAGGCAAAAAGGCTATAAAATTACTCTCGTTACTGATCTGTTTGACAACTGTTATGACTCATAATGGCCAGCTTCCATTACGATCGTATGTTGAGGACTTAGCTGTATTGATATTTCTTGCATCAAAACATCAAAACAATGCTAACCTTATTGCTAGAAAAAAACCCAACCGCAATTAATATTTCTAACCTTTATGTTTTTTAAAAAATAAATCTCATACACTGATGGAAAAACTAACATATTAAGGCAATTTGAAATATAAAAGATTTCTCTTAATTCATTTGTAATTTTAGTTTAAATATTTTGTCGTTGAATTTACTAATTCCACATTCTTTCATCTCTGAATGTACTTTCATTTGTAAACTGCCCAGAGTCGCTTTGACAGTAAGATGGGCAGTATCTAAATTTGATAAATAAATAAATAATAAAAAAATATTTCTTGACAATCTATTTCATCAACCCTGCAATCCTTACAACATATGTGCTCGGTTCCCATTCTTAATTATTAATTTAAATAGCTAATACAGAAGGCTTTCTTATTTATTAACTGAAACAATACTTTAATTTTTAAGCTCAATAAATCTATAGAAAAGTGTTTATCATTCAAGGCACATACACGTATGACATCACACACAAATACAAAGGTGTAAGTAAGACTATATTTTATTGACTACATTTGTGTGAGTGTGTGTTTGCACGCATTTGTGAGTGATGGTTCAAAGACAATCAATATAGTATGTTGTATTATTACATACATGGACATGTTATTCTACACAATAACCTTCACTGGAAGACTGATCACAGCATGCTAATAAATCCACTTTATGGGATTTTAATTTCCAATGATCTTCTGAATAAAAGCAAGTGAATTGTACTTCCCTTTGTTAGATTCATTCTGGACCTAACTTCTACAAGGAGAAGCGGTCTGGCCTCTTCAAATCCCTACCAGCAAAAATAATTAAATATATTAATAGCTCTGGACTAGTACAAAAATTCACGAGTATTTATCAGTTAGAGAATGACAGATAAGCACAGACAGAGCTACCTCCTTCAATGGCTTCGGTTCCAAAGATGGATGCGAAAAGCATTTCAGAATTTTAAAATGGTGAGTTTCAGTTCAAAAAACAGTGTTCTGGTGAGGTCTCAAGTTAGGGGAAATTTAGCTTCCAAATGTTTCACTCAACGTTTCTGGAAGCTGGGATGGAGGTTACAGTGCTGTCCAAAGAGACGTTCAAAAGTTTAGGTTTCTACTTGCAAACTGCAGGAAAGGCACAGCCAAACAATGGAGGTGGGATGATTAAGAACAAAATCAAAAGGGTTTAACTGTTGTGCTGTAGCACTCGCTGAGATTGGCAGCTCTTTCTCTATAAGAAACACATGAGCATACGAACACACATACAGAAAGAGAGTCATTGTTTTTCTAAAAAAAAATAAAACCCAATTTTATTCCATGACTTTTGGGGCCAATGTCATAATATCCGCTTATGCAGTATGTCACCAAGTTTTTTCAGGAAACGTGAAGGCCTTTTTTCATCAGGCAAATTGCTTTGGCATCCATCCATCCATCCATCCAATCCATCTATCCCTCATCCATCCATCCATCCATCCATCCATCCATCCAATCTCCATCCATCATCCATCCATCCATTCCATCCTCCATCCATCCATTCCCATCCATCCAATCCATCTATCCCTCATCCATCCATCCATCCATTCTCCATCCATCCATTCCATCCTCCATCCATCCATCCAATCCATCTATCCCTCATCCATCCATCCATTCTCCATCCATCCAATCCATCTATCCCTCATCCATCCATCCATCCATTCTCCCTCCATCCAATCCATCCATCCATCCCTCCAATCCATTCTCCATCCATCCCATTCTCCATCCATCCATCCAATCCATCTATCCCTCATCCATCCATCAATTCTCCATCCATCCAATCCATCTATCCCTCATCCATCCATCCATCCATCCATCCATCCATTCCATCCTCCATCCATCCATCCAATCCATCCACCCATCATCCATCCCTCAGGATGCAGTGACAGTAGTGATCTATGGCAACAGTCTTGCCCTGCCAGAACGACGAGGAAAATCCAAGATGGCTTCATGCTCACTGTGTCCTTGAAGATCCCACAGGAAACAGTCTGACGGAATTGACATGGCTCATCTTGAGGGGAGTTCAGAAAGAGAGATGGGGGGGGGAGGGGAGAGTAGGACAAAATATTGTCCCGCTTCCCAATGTGATCATGGATGGCAGCTTCCTTATGATTCTTCTCCATCAAATGGACAGACACTACCTTGGCTCTCCTGAGTGAGGCCTGTAGGGTGGTGGGACGATCCAAACAGGAGAACTTCTCCCGCATTCCAGAACCTCCAAAGGTCTCCTATGGATCACTAGGCTTGGTGTCCTTCTTCCAGGCGGGCCTGCTTGCCAAACAGTGACCGATATAATTCTGTCCTGGAGGGGAGGGGAGGGAGAGACGAGAGGCAGAGAAAAGCAAACAATTCGAAGTTATTAAAAAGTTATTCACGTTTGTAAGCCGTAGCTCAGTGGTTCCCAAACTGTGCGCCGCGGCTCCCTGGGGAGCCGCGCTATCGTCATAAGGGCGCCGCGAAATATTCCGCCCGCTGGGTCTAACGTCTAATGCGCATGCGCAGTTGCAAGTCGGATTGCTATGGGAGCCGCGCAGTTGCAAGTCGGATTGCTATGGGAGCCGCGAACCGAAAACGATTGGGAACCTCTGCCGTAGCTCATTCCAGAACCACGAGAAAGCAAGAAAAGCAACAAAATAAAGTCAATAAAATAAAGAGGAGAAAGAGAGACAGGTTTCGGTACCTGGCCCACTATGTATTTGGGATAAGCAGGATTGGATCGGGTTAATTCTTGTTGCTAAAATTCTTGACAGCATTCCAGAGTTGCAGAGGCAAGATTGAGAAATCAAAATATCTTCCAGATATAAATGCACTGGCAGTCTGTAGAAATTCTTGGTCATTCGGGTCATGATTGTCTTGGGACCTGGATGACTGAGGATCTCTACAACAGAGGTCTCCAACCCTGGCAACTTTAAGACTTGTGGACTTCAACTCTCAGAATTCCTCAGCCAGCTTAGCTGGCTGAGGAATTCTGGGAGTTGAAGTCCACAAGTCTTAAAGTTGCCAAGGTTGGAGACCCCTGCTCTACAGACTTTTAGCTATACAATTCGGGATGAACGCCCTTTGAATAGTGTGGGAGTAGGAATGGATTTCCACAGGGAAAAAATAAAAATAAAAAATTGCAGACTACAGGAACTGGGAGCACCACTCCGATGACCCTGAGGACACAGATAAACCCCCAAGTGCTTCAAGGACCCTCTAAAAGGATGCAAATGACTAACTGTCTGCAAGGAGTATAAATCCTTCCTCCGCCATCCAGTCAGAGCTGAAGAAGCTTCTTCAAATGAGAAGCAAAATGTCTTCAAAAGAAAAAAAACAAGAAAGTCCAGTTGCCTCTGGAAAAATTCTGGGAGTTGGAAGTCCGCAGGTCATAAAGGAGCCATCGTTCCCAGCCCCTGCTCTAGAACATGGCCGACTGGGGAATTCTGGGAGTTGAAGTCCACAAGTCATATAACGGGCCATCGTTTCCCACCCGCCGGGAACGACAAGATCCAGAGACTCCCTGAACGAACGGGGCTATCGGGTGGCTTCTGCCCTTTGCGATTGTGGCGACAGGCAGACGACGACACTTACATAGACCTGCTCTTAGCGCCCCGATCAGTGTACACTTGAGGAATTCATGGCAGCTGCGACGGAACGCAATTAAATGTTGCAAGTTCCTGGGCAAGAGCTGTTCAATTTGTACCGATTTTAATCTTGTATTTTAAATTTTTATGTCGTACGGTATGCCCTTATTTTAATTGGGATGCTTCCGACATGAATAAACAAGCGAACAGCATCTCCACAGCCCCTGTGAAAATGATGTTGCTGTAGGCGCTTTCTGAAGGGATTTGGGGGGGAGGGGGGGGAGAGAGAACGACAGGAAAAGTAACTTCTCAAGGACAATTTTATACAAGGCAGGACCTGCCACCTACGTCATCTGGTTCTTCGAGCAAAAAGGCCACCCGATAATTAAAAGGCATCTTTATTAATAAACACCACGACTGCAGAGACCTTGCGCAAGGCATCTCTCTCTCTCGCCTCACTCTTTCTCACTTACTCTCTCTCCTCTCCCTCTCTTTTCCCTCCTCTTTCTCCTTTCTCTCTCCTCTCACTCTTTCCTTTCTCTCTATCTTTTCTCCTCTTTTCTCTCTCTACTCTTTCTTCTTTCTCTCTCCTCTCACTCTTTCTCACTTTCTCTCTCCTCTTTCCTCTTTCTCTCTCCTCTCACTTTCTCACTCTTTCTCTCTCCTCTCACACTTTCTCACTTTCTCCCCTCTCACTCGCACGCTCTACTCCTCCCACTTTCCTTTCTCCTCTCTCTCTTCTCTCCCCCCTCGCACTTTCTCTCTCCTCTCACTCTCCCCTCTCACTTTCTCTTTCTCTCCCCTCTCACACTTTTTCTCCTTCTCTCTTCCTCTCTCACTTTCTCTCCCCCTCCCCCTCTCTCTTTCTCGCCCTCTCCCATCTTTCTCCTCTCACTCCTGTCTTTTCCCTCTCACACTTTTTCTCTCCCCCCTCTCTCTCCTCTCACTTTCTGTCTTCTCTCTCTCTCTCTCTCCATTTCTCTCTCCTCTCCTCTCCCTATCCTATCTCTTTTTCTATCCTCACACTTTCTTTCCCTCTCCCTTTCTCCCCTCACTCTCATTCCTCTTTCTCTCCTCTCTCTCTGTCTCCTTTCTCTCCCTCTCTCCTTCCCTCCCCACTCCTCTCTCTCTCACACACACACACACATACATACACAGCCTCCCAATATGTAAATACGACACGAGCCTTAGATCCCATCTCTCCAGGGAATGGGGGTTTTTTTGTTCCTCCTCGAAGTTTGCCCTTTCCAAACAAGGCTTTTCAAGGAAGGAACAAGATTGAATATTTTAATAGGAATGTATGAGAACCGGGCCGATGAAAAGACGGGCGATTCAATCAGCCAGGTTGTATGGGATTGTAATTTCGTTTTCATATATGTTATCCTTTCTTCCTCGAGACTGACATGATACTTGAAGGAGAGTCAATCAACTCAAGCCCGCAACGATGTTCAAATTGATTGCGGTTTTGGACAAGCGGAATGTTGCTTGCTGAATTAAAATAAAAATTGGTTTGTTTTTTTGGGGGGGAACAAAAAGTTACGTGAGATAAAGAAGTGGTCATAGGACCAAATGGCAGGAAGGTAGAACAGATTCAGGAAAACAACAGCTGTGCAGATATCACAGATGTTAAAACATATAAATATGCAATTGAAGATACTATTTAGGTCAGGGGAATCCAAGCCTGGGGACGTTAAGGCTTGTGGACTTCAACTCCCAGAATTCCCTAGCCAGCCATGTTGGCTGGAGAATTCTGGGAGCTGAAGTCCACAAATCTGATATTTGGCTGGCTGGAGAATTCTGGGAGCTGAAGTCCACAAATCTGATATTTGGCTGGCTGGGGAATTCTGGGAGCTGAAGTCCACAAATCTGATATTTGGCTGGCTGGGGAATTCTGGGAGTGGAAGTCCACAAATCCGATATTTGGCTGGCTGGGGAATTCTGGGAGTGGAAGTCCACAAATCCGACATTTGGCTGGCTGAGGAATTCTGGGAGTTGAAGTCCACAAGTTTTAAAGTAACCAAGCTGGGACACCCCTGACTGAGATAGCTGTCCAAAATTCCCAAAGAGCCCGCAGATAATTAGCTGAGCGTTGCAAAGCATAAGGTCAATAATCTTCAGGAATTTATAAATGTAGCCAAGCCTGGTTTTTAAATCCTCAGTTTCCTAAATGTTTTCTTCCACGATAAGTATTTGGTTTGTACGTTTTATCGTGGTATGGAAAGAGATGCAACCCATTTGCTGGGAATAATTCAAACATTATTCATAGGAAGCCATCCCCGACAAACCAAACTACATGCTACGCAAACAAGACATGTTTTCTATTTTAAAACTAGGATGCAAGGTACTTCCAAAATTACTCACAGCAGCAGTGCTAGAATAAAAACAGAAAAACAGTGAACCGACCCAATCTTCCCAATTTAATAAATAAACAAGGGCGCAGGGTGGAGAGAAAAATCTTCTATTTTTTAGGCAACTCCCGTTTCCAGATTGAAACTGGAAAGGAAGAATTCTATGTTTGCTTCTTTGCCCTCTCTCTACTGCAGCGACTTTGGGTGGCTTACAAAATGACAAAAATGATAATACAAAACAATTAAAATTAAGAAGATTAAAGAAAGAAACCATAGGGATTAGGTTGAGGGAAGAGATGTGGAAAGGATGGGATCTTTCAGAAAACTTTATATATATATATATATATATATATATATACACACACACATATATACATATACATATATACACACACACACACCTACTCAATCAAGTCCAAGGTAGCAATTATGTCGGACATGTTGATGTAGACTTGTTGCTGCTATCAGCCTAGGTCATCAAATCTGGGCTGATAGCAGCAAGATTTCTTACAATCATAGCCTGGGAACCTTTGAATCAGGGGTGGGATTCAGCTGGTTCGGACAGATTCCAGCGAACCAGATGCTAATTTTACATCTGGTTTGCTGAACCGGTAGTTGCAAGGACTGGCTGGCCCCAGCCACCCTTCCCCTCCCCGAAATTTCTGGGAGGCCCAGTTTTTGCCCTGCCCAGGCTCCGGAGGCTTTCCTCAAAGCAAAAACTGGGCCTCCCAGAAATTCCGGATGTGGGCCCGTTTCCGGAGGCTCACTCCGGAGCCTGGGGGATGCCGTTTTCGTCTTGAGGAAAGCCTCCAGAGCCTGGGGAGGGAAAAAACCGGGCCTCCCGGAAGTGAGTCCGTTTCTGGCTTCTGGAGCCTGGGGGAGGCCATATTCACCCTCTTGGAGGCTCGAGAAAAGCCTCCAGAGCTTGGGGAGGGCAAAAACGCGCCCTCCCCCCGACATGGTGCAGTAAGCCAAGTAGGCCACGCCCGCCATGGCCACGCCCACCCAGCAACGGAGCAGGGAATTGATTTTTTTTTAAAATTTGATTTATATGCCGCCCTTCTCCGGAGACTCAGGGTGGCTTACAGTGCGCTAAGCAATACCCTTCATACTTTTGTATATTTTATACAAAGTCAGCTTATTGCCCCCACAAACTGGGTCCTCAATTTACCTACCTTAGAAAGGATGGAAGGCTGAGTCAACCTTGAGCCTTGGTGAGATTCGAACCTGCAATAATTGCAGGCAGCTGATGTTAATAACAGGGCTTTAGACCACTGTACTATCCAAGGCTCTAAGTGCAGGGTCTGAATCAGCAGAATTCTTATGTTCTTAAAGAGATTGAAACAACTGCTTCTAACCACGTGCCGGTAGTCCTCAATATACGACCATAATGGAGCCTGCCCATTATGTCATAATGGTTGCAAAATGGGTTGGTCACACGAGCAGCACAATTCTACGATCCTTTTGTGTGTGTGTGTGTGTGGTGGTTTTTCAAGCAAACGCCACAGTTCATTAAGTCAACCAATAAACACGGGTAGCGGTTTTGCCGAAAACAGGAAGTGCCAGTTTTCTGGCAAAACCATAGTAAAAACGTGATCACATGACCATGGGACGCCGGAAATGGCTGTAAATATAGCTAAATTCAGTCACATGACTGCAAAAGGAGGTCCGTCAGAAGTTTGAAGCAGGGTCATAAGTCCTCTTTTTTCGATTGGTCGTAACTTCGAACGGTTGCTGAGTAACTGGTCGTAAGTCGAGCACTACCCGTACGGAAAGCAAATCTTTGGTTTATTAGCAGGACTGCAGCTTTAACCAGCTATGGCTCACTTGTTTTTGATTTTTGGGATGGGGGGACAGGAGGATGAGCCCCCCCCATCAATTTGCCAATCTCCGTTTCCTGTCCAGACAAAGGGGCCGGCACCATTAGTAGCTAGGAGGGGTGAGGGGAGGAAGAAAAGAAGGAGTAATAAGACCACCCAAAGGCCAGGAGTAACTTACAACGTCCGTAATTGCTGGGGCTTTCAACTGGGTGGAAGGACCGCCCGAGGTTGAATCGAGACTCGCCTGAATTAAAATTTAACTTTATCACAACCTGAGAACGCAAGTAATGAGCAGTAACATTTTTATTTCTTTTAAACTGTCATTTTAGGCTGAGCTGGGAATAATTACCTATTTCCACCGCAGGAAGGTTTTATCACCTCGAGTGAGGCATTTTCTAATTTAATATTTTTACTATATTATCATAAAACCTGGTTCCGAGGAGAGGCGGGGAAAGTTATCGTGAGTCATTGGCTGTAAAACTCAGTGAGTGCCTGGGCTTAATTATTTATGTTAGCGTTTCCCAACCATGGCAGCTTGAAGATATGTGGACTTCAACTCCCAGAATTCCCCAGCCAGCAACGCTGGCTGGGGAATTCTGGGAGTTGAAGTCCACACATCTTCAAACTACCAGTTGAAAAACATGGATTTATGCCTTTCCTAAAGCCTGAGGAGAGAGAAGCTTGGACCAGTTACCTCCATAGGGGCGCTCTTGACATGCCCCACAGCCCCCAGCAGTGAGAGGGTTGTGTCTAGGCCAGAAATGTTGAGAGATTAAAGGAGAGCAATTTTTTCTTGCAATTTCGGCCTAGCAAGGAAACTGATAACAAGGAGGAAAGCCAGTTTGGTGCAGAGGTTAAGGTGCTGGACTAGAAATCAGGAGACGGTGAGTTCTAGTTCTGCCTTAGCTATACAAGCCAGCGTGGTATCTTTGGGCCGATCACCAGCTGACGGTGAGTTCTAGTTCTGCCTTAGATATACAAGCCAGCGGGGTAACTTTGAGCCGAACACCAGGAGATGGTGAGTTCTAGTTCTGCCTTAGCTATACAAGCCAGCGGGGTAACTTTGGGCCGATCATCAGGAGACGGCGAGTTCTAGTTCTGCCTTAGCTATACAAGCCAGCAAGGCTTGGGCTGATCACCAGAAGAAGGTGTCTTGCTTAGAAACAGAAATGTTGGGCTCCATTGTGGTCGTAAGTCAAAGGCTATCTGTTTTCCAGATTTCTAAAGCTTGCTGTCTTTGTGGATTTCCGCTACCACAGATTTTAAACGTTGTTCAGACGAAGCCGATAGTTTGTTCCTCGGGAATACAATCTGCTTATTTTCCATTTTCCTTTCTGCTTGCACTCTTCCCATCTCTTGAATTTATATCCAGGCTCTGGCCTAAATCTATTCCTTCCCATAAATCCTCTGGTTCATTGATCTCTTTTGTTTTTGCATTTTTCAGACAAAGGGGCGAAGACTTGGGAACGTACTGAACTCCGCTTGCAGATCGGAGCCGAGGCGGCTTCCCTTCATATCTGCATATGCGGCTTTAATCGCATCCATAGAAGACTTTCTTTTTTTTCTTTTTTTAAAAAAGTTTTTATTGGTTAAAAATAAACAATATTATCGCTTACGATATGTCATAGAAGACTTTCGATTATTACTCAGGATGAGTTTTTACACATTTTAAAAATCTGAACGGAGATGAGTCTTGTTTTTGTTGTTGTTGCTGATGTTGATTTGTTACAGTGATTCTTAGGCCATTATGTTCCCATGCTTTTGGAACAAGGCAGAAGATTAAGCCAACTTCCAATGGTGGTTTAATAAACCCTGATCTGTTCTGAAAACTTCCAACACCTCTTCCCACTTCAAACGGACTAGGAAACTATGATTAACTGAACCTGGCTTGTTCTTCAACTCATGGGCAGAACGCCACTGTTTGTGTATCTTAATTTTGAGATAAGTTTATTAAACAGAAATCTGAAGCCAAGTGCAGAAAAAACAATTAAGGGCTGTGAAAATAGTTACAGATCCCTCACATCTTGGACATAAACTGTCTCAACTCCTACCCTCAAAACGATGCTATAAGGCACTGCACACCAGAACAACTAGACACAAGAACAGTTTTTCCCCGAACGCCATCACTCTGCTAAACAAACAATTCCCTCAACACTGTCAAACTATTTATTAAGTCTACACTACTCTTAATCTTCTCATCGTTCCCACCACCCATCTCCTCCCACTTATTTTTTTATATTTTTTAAATTTGATTTATATGCCGCCCTTCATACTTTTGTATATTTATACAAAGTCAGTTTATTGCCCCCACAATCTGGGTCCTCATTTTACCTACCTTAGAAAGGATGGAAGGCTGAGTCAACCTTGAGCCTGGTGAGATTAGAACTTGCAGTAATTGCAGGCAGCTTGATGTTAATCAATGCCTTAGTCTACTGCGCCACTCAGGTCCTTATGACTGCATGACTGTAACCTTGTTGCTTGGATCCTTATGATTTATATTGATATTGTTTCCTGATTGCTTATTTGTACCCTATGACTATCAGTAAGTGTTGTACCTTGTGATTTTTGATGAACCTATCTTTTCTTTTATGTACAATGAGAGCATATGCACCAAAGACTAATTCCTTGTGTGTCCAATCACACTTGGCCAATAAAAAATTCTATTCTATTCTATTCTATTCTATTCTATTCTATTCTATTCTATTCTATTCTATTCTATTCTATTCTATTCTATTCTATTCTATTCTATTCTATTCTA